>JAGKTI010008999.1:0-21974 GCA_018397915.1 Birgus latro
GAGTGAGCTGGGGGGAGGGTAGACAAATGGCGGGTGACAGAGCGACTGGGAGGCGTTTTGTCTGCAGCCACCCTTTGCGGGATTAGGGTGTCGGGCTATAGATAGATAGATAGATTTTACTCTCTTAAGTGAATAGGGACCTGAGGCTACTAATACTGCCCAGAACCTTTAAGAGTGTGAGACTGACATTTTAGAAGGTAGAAACACCTCCAGTCAGCTGTAGGATTTGAACCATAGTGCATAGGCCAGTCTGCTCTGACCCGGGAGCTCTACCACCAGACCACCAGGTAGCTAAGATGTTTGGTAAAATAGTTGTGATGTTTGAGAGGAGACAGTATGATGTAAATGGATCAAAATCACAGTACAGTATAGGGTATTAAAAGATAATTTTTTGAACTGGTGCTTCTTGTTGGTGTTCATTATCATCATTTTAAGGGATAGGGAGGAAGTGGAAGGATGTTTAAGATACAATTTTTAACAAGGTCTAACCATACTTTGCACTGTCTTCCCAGATATTCCAGAAGCCTATGTAGAACAGCCACCAGTAATTCCTGAGTTGTGTGGTGGACCAAATGAGCGCTTCCCATCCTTCAGCAAGAAGGTGGAAATCCGCTGCGACAACAGCATGGGAAGGTATGCAGTAGCGGCGGAGGACATTGAACCAGGAGATACGTTGGTTACAGAGGAGCCTTTTGCTGCCGTCCTCAACAGGGAGGAGTTTGGGACACACTGTCAAAAGTGCTTCAAGATGTAAGTGACTTGAGACTTTTTAATCTTTTTCATTTAATCCACAGAGCCTGAGATTTTTTTTTTTTTTTTTAACATCTTCTGACAGTTTTATTCAGCGTAGGAGAGACTCTTCAAACTGGAGAGGTTAGATATACCCCTAATGAACCCTTCAGCATGAGAAGCCATTTCTAAGTTGAATTAAATAATCTTGTATCACTAAGAATAATCGTACTGGATACCTCCCAGATTCAAGGGGTTGATACTTTTCAGGAATGAATTGAATCATTAGGCATAAGCAGGGATAGAATACTCGAGCTGCCCTGACCATGTTAGAGTTTATGTTGTGGGAAGATGACTGTGATATATTTACATTAGGAGTCATGTTAGATAACAGTCTTTTGTTATCCAGCATACTACCACCTCAGTTTGGTATACTATATAATACATCTGACAAAGACACTGCATACCACTCCACTGTATACTGTGCTGTATGGACAAATTATACCAGTATACAGATTTTTTTTACTGATTTGTGCAGGTATTTAATTCACCTTCTGTTAACATATATTCATTTCTTTTATCAAAATATGTAAAGCAGTACTGTACAGGTATTGTACATTACCCAGTGTAGCTTCCTGTTGTGGCCTCAAGTTCATGTAAGCATGAACCTGGTAGACTGCAGGTTGAACTGCCCTTCCCTTCTCCTACAGTCCACCATCCTCTTTTGGGGGAGTAGGGAGGGAATTGGGGGACTTCAGTATAACCTCGCACATGAAGGTATCCCTCTCCAGCACCATCCTATCTAACTTGAGATGGTTCAGTCACAGACCAATCTATTGCTGCTTTGTCTTCCCACAATATGAAGGCACTGGTTTTAGACAAGAAAAGCATTTGCAAACTCTTTGTTCTGTTTAACACTGCTCTGTCACTTTTCCCACAGCACGAAAGCCCCAATTCCCTGCAAGAAATGTTCCAGTGTACTCTTCTGTTCGGTGGAATGTCGGCAGGCATCCTACTTCCACACCATTGAGTGCCCAATCCTAGACTTACTGATCGGGTCAGGAATGTCCATTAACTGCTTCCTGGCACTGCGGCTTCTCACACAGTACCCACTCTCCTTCTTTCTGGAACACAGGGACAAGCTCACAGAGGAGAGTTTGGAAGTGAGGCTCTGATATGAAGTTTTTGTCGTGGTGTTGGCCATCGGCTTACCCAGTACTGTATATGGATGTGGAATAGATTTTTCACATAAACTGAAGAATTCATGTGCTAGACTGATTGTTAGCAGTTATTCATATTTTATCTTTGCTACAGGATGTGATAGACAATGAAGTCATATACAGTTTTAAAGGCTTTATATACCTGGTCAGCTAAGTGTAACAAGAGTCTAATGGCAGCTTGATGGTAATATTGGTAATGTTAAAAAGGAGGAGGAGAAGGAGGAGGAGGATAAGTATGAGGAGGATGCAAGTGATGATGATGATGATGATGATACTATTGTGTTTTCTACAGGATGTGACAAACAACAAAGAGATATACAACCCTAAAGACTTCCTACGCCTGTTCAACTTGGTCTGCCACTCCCAGCACCGCACACCCGAGGACTTCTTCCACCGCACCATAATGGTTTGCTTCCAGATCAAGGCTCTTAAGAAAACCAAATACTTTGATGGAAAAGGATCTGGCTCCAGTAAGTGTTTAGTAGAAGTTAAGAGACAGGTAATTGCTGTATTGTGGGAAAATTTAGTAGGCTGGAAATTTCCCTGCTGGTCTTACTTGTTCGTAGTTTACTGACATTGCGATATCCAAATACTGTACAGTATATTTAATCAGTCTTGTGCTTAATATCATTGTTAGAATATTGTTCATCTGTTATGAATATTGATCATTGTGTTAAGTTTTGTCTTTATATCTAGATTTCTCCACAGCAGTTAGGGAAGCTGTATATGTATCATGTGGATAACTTTTTTAAAGAAAAGATGAAGGGTATACTGATGACTTACTCAGACCTCCCTTTTTGCAACAGCTTACCCCTTGTTTAAGGATAAAGGTTGGTCAAGGTGCACTGATAAAAAGACTTCATTAACAATAAATATTGTCATATTATGATCTAGTGTTGTGTGGAACATCTTTTTTTTTTTCTTCCTACAACTGTTTGAGCACTTAGTTTCCTGCAGAGTGATTTCTCTTATTTCATTATAATAGAACTGTGAATAACAGAATGATCTAAATATCCATTTATCTTTTAAAAACAGACCGTATATGAGGAAACTTTTTAAATTCTCAGCCACTTTCCCTGTTTCCATAGTGATGCTCATATTCATCCATCCACATGTATACACTTACATTTAGAGACCATTAACCATGCTAGTATGTGTAGTTGTTTTATATAATGATAGCTTTTCAGTCCCATAATCTGAACCATTTCTCATCTCAGTCCTCCAGCTTAGAAATCTCTACACAGGTCCTCCAGCTTAGAAATCTCCACACAGGACCTCACCTGACATATTTCTCAGTCTGCCTCTGGACATCCTTCTCTTCACATTCACACATGTGACTCTCCTCAGCTAATCCTTATCTCCACTCTCCTCTTAACGTGTCCACACTGTCTTAGCCTACCTACTTGAATCTCATATATTTCCTATGCCATATCTCTTTCTCACAACACACTGTTCTTAGTTCTGATTCTTGGTGAGATTCCACTCATCCAACTCACCATTCTCATATCTGTGTATTCCAGTTGTCATGTAACCTTGTTTTACAAGTCAAGTCTCAGAGCTATACAGCATAGCACTTTTTGTGCATATATTGTAGAGAATGAAATGAGTAAACAAACCTGTATCAATAAAGGAGAGCTCCTTAATGGTCAGGAGAGGCAAGTTCTTTAAATTTCTTCCATCCACCTCTCATTCTGGCAATGGACCTAGCCTCTGCTCCTCCTCCCTCCCCCAGCATGTTCCCCAGGTGACAAAACTCCACACATTTGAAGTAGTTCTCATCCCAGTTAGCAGTTTCCATTCTGTTATCCATAGCCTGGATAGACCCTGTGTATTGCAGTATTGCACTTAAGAAATTTATCTTATCCTGCAGTCTACCTCTACCTCCACTGCATCACATGGATTTGTCATTACAACCTGTACACAAGATGGTATTTCTTCCAACTCCCTTTCACGGACAGTACAGGGCCAAATACCCAGTTCCACAGTATTACTGGCCTCACATTTCCTGGCCCTGGCCGTTGTTTTACCAGTACAGTATTATCTTTCAGTCCTTGTGTTTCCTCCCATCCCTCCAAGTAACAAACTTCCCTCTGACCTCCTTAATGCTTAAGTAATAAAATCTAAAACTTCACAGTATTACAGCACCCAAGGTAATACAACAACTCCCAAGGTACCTCACTTCTAAACTCTCTCAACAGTATTTCAAATGCCAAGTTGAACAGCAGTGAAGAGCAGCCAACTAAGGATTAAATAATGGATGGATGGATGAATGAATATGAATGACACTATGGTAACTAGGAAAGTGATGCATGGTTTTTGTTTATATGGCACTACTGCCACCTTGTATAAACCAGCCTGCTTGTTCCCCTTGAAGGTGACAAGATCAGTGATGCTGAAGCGTTTGCTGGTGGACTCTTGTTGCGTTTCCTGCAGGTGAGTGTGTAGATCTCAATTCAGATGTATTTCATGCACTTGCTCTTCCTGCATATCACCCAGAGAGTGTGTATGGAAAATACTTATGTAAACCATTCAGTACAGTGACATTTATTCATCATCCTGACAATTTTCCCCACTGAAGGATGGATTGAGATAGGGCCTAGAAAGCAAAAAAGAGAAAAACACAGTAGAGTGTAATCAGATCACCATCATGCTTAGTCATCTACACTTCACATTCATTCACTCACCTTTCAGAATCCAGCCTACACTGACATACATTATGTTTCTTATCTACAAGATGATTTACTTCAACTTATGAGAGTGGCTAAGTAGCAAAGGATAAATGAAGGCAATTAGTAAACTCTCCAGATCAGAAATTCAGTCCTCAGGTGAATGAAATAATCTAGAGACAGCAAGAATAAGATTATAAATTCATCAGATGGAAAGGGCTAATTGAAATAGTTTTTAAGTGATAAACTTCCTTCTACAGCTAGTATGCTTTTGGTGGTTTATATTCTTGACCAGTAATGTGTAATTTAAAGAAACTTTCTTCCATATTGAAGCTGTGTTTTGTTGTTGCTTCACAGTAAGCACTGTTTTAGTAGCTGGGTGTTATTTCTTCCACTTAAACAGTCCAAAACTCCATTAAGCATGTGCCCATTGTGTAATTCATTTGTGTCTTTGTAAGCTGTCATCTAATTATTCTGAAACTCAGGAAAATAAAATGCCTGATAAGTCAAACTATAATGCAATTAGTGAAATCACACATAAATACTTACCAGAGGCTCTCCATTCTCTCACTTCTCTGTTCATTTGCCGAGGTCATAATTATTAACTAGAGACTTTCATTGTTTCGCTCATATTTATCTTTTACTCCCAGATCATCCAGTTCAATGCTCATGAGGTGTCAGAATTTGTGCTGCTTGGACCCAAGACACTTGACGGTGCCAAAAACGAGTCCCTAGGAGCAGCCATCTACCCATCCCTCGCCCTCTTCAACCACTCCTGCCACAGTGCTCAAGTCAGGTGAGTGGAGGAAAAGAAGGCAGCTTAGAGTCAATGCCTCTTGACTGTAGTAATAGTATTTACAGCCCAAGATTCATCAGTAATATGAACCTGGTAGACTGCAGTCTGAAGCTGCCCTTCTCTGACAGTCCACCAATTATTTATTTGTGGATAGGGAGGAAATTGAGGTAAGTTTGTAAAACTGGGTAGCAGAGCCACCCATGTATATCAATGCTACGACATAAAGATGTCCCTATTCAGCACCAGAGACATTAACACAACACTAAAATTACATATAAATTCCCAGATGTATTGGTGGGTAAACAGGGATATAGGGGAAACAAACTTTATCTAGAAATCTGACCAGCCCAGGAATCAAACTCAGATTCTTTCCAGTTAGAGGCTGGTTGTAAGAGTGAAAGGACTACAGACTGATAATTAACTCCTTCCGACAGTTGTATACGTAAGCAACCAGATGTTTCACGCTGACCCATCTGTAAGTCAGGACTGAGAACAGCACAATTTCTGTAAACAGCCTAGGGGTGACATTGAGCAACACACAAAGGAAACTCTCTACTTCCACCCTGAAGGATTATATAAAAGTTAGAAAGCAAGTACACTCTGTAGGTGTAACACCTTGGGTTCCTCAATAAACCATTGAAAAGGAATACAGAGTTTTTTTAAGATCACCTGAAAAGCTGATAGTAAATCAACGGTTCCACATCTCACACTGTAAATTTCTTTTTTATTTTAATTAGGACGCTGCCAGATTTTATTCAGTTCACAAAGGATGTCTTGTACTGCTGTTACTCGAACCTGACTGAAAATTGCCATCTGCCTACCTTGAATGCAGAGTTATAATCATAGATTAATACCTGTAGTATACTAGAATATGAAGGTAGTTACAAATAAGTGCTATGGAAAGGGTGTACAGCCTTAATATCATCTTATTCTGCCACTGAACTATGTAAACTAAGCTGCAAAATGATAAAAATTTAGGCCAAATTAAGGTAAAAAGGATACAGTACTGATGATGCTTGATTTCATTGCAACTTTAACCGACAGGTACTTCAGTGGTTCTCAGGTGATCACAAAGTCCATCAGAAATGTCAAGAAAGGGGAACTACTGCCAGAGAATTATGGCCAGAGCTTCACCTCCAAGGACAAGAGTAACCGCAGACTGGAACTGGCTGACAGATACTGGTTTGAGTGTCAGTGTGAGGTATGGATTTCTTTTCATTTTCTTTCTGAACCTCTTGAATCAGATGATGTAGTATCTTGGCTTTATCATTGTTACTTTACAATCAGATGACTGTGTTCAACCCTGGGGACACCTGTTTTAATAAAGTGACTATGATGCCATATCTTACCCTTACACTTCATAATGTCCCTCCGTAGGTGAAGAAAATAGCAAGACTTTAGTGGAGAAAAATATGGCATTGAACTGGAGGGGTTAATTTCAATCAGATTACATGTTTTAGTTTATTCTTGTTACTTCTTGTTGATTTTATTTATTGTATGAGAAATATTTTGTTTTAAAGGGGTCTGAAAGAACTATAGGCTAGTTAACCTTTCCAGGTCAAAAATTTCTTGTGAGATCATTCATTCTTTCATTTATAAAGGCTCCAACATGCTTGTATGCATTGGCCTTGGTCACCTAATGGCAGCTGTCCATGCTACCCAGTCTGTAGCAGCCTTTTTGTTCAATTACTTATCCCTGAAGTCACACTACATGACATCATCCTAAACCTTTTTTGGTTTGCCTCTTGCAACTCCACCCTCATCATTAAACACCTCTCACCCTCCAGACTCAGCAGTCATCCTCCATCCTCTCCTCATACCTAGACCATCTCAGTCTACCCTTTCTCATCCCAACATTTATACATTCAAGTCCCATCCTTCCTCTCAACGCTTCATTCACAGTCCTAATCTCATCAGGCCTGTCATTCAAGAGGGCACTACATATCCATCTTGCACTCAGCATGAGTAAAGTACAGTTCAGATAACAAGAATAACATATAATTTAAATAATCGGACTGGAGAGAGAATAGTACCAGCCATTTCTTTTTCGGAGAACCCTGTATTGAGCATTAAAGCTTATTCTATTCTTTTCATCATATTAAACTACAGTAATTTGTTTTTTTGGTTACCACCCAGCATAGCAAATGATTTCCTGGTGTACAGGAAACCGTTTGGCTTGTACCCTGAAAATATGAAGGTGGACTTCAGGAGAGGGACAGTTTCAGCCTGTAGCCCACAGGTTCACATTCAGTTGAGCAAGGGGCCACAACAATCAACTTTAGCCTCTCCATAATGGGACTGCATGATATAAAACTTCATCTTTGGTGCTTTTGCTGTGAAGAAAGTGTTGTGTCAGTTGCCATATAACCTATATAGTATAACTGTCATTGCAGCCATGCCAGAACGACTGGCCAATGTACCGCAATATGGACAACTCTGTGATGAAGTTCAAGTGCCACAAGTGCCAAGGTACACTGCCCATCAATTCAGAGACTCAGATGATGCCCGTCGTCAAATGCGAGAAGTGTGGAGACCAGACCAACATAATGGCTGCTCTCAAGAACTTACAGGTAGGATTATCTTGATGTTTGCTGTATTTTGATTGAATGGGAAGGCTGGCTCTGGATGGTTACCACTGTTCCAGGGAGGTGCAGCCAAAATACATGTAGCAGGAACTTTCAGATTCATCATAATATTAGGATTTAATATTCCCAGCTAGAGATACATTACTTTTCTCAAACTCCACAACAGAACTCCGAGCAGACATTCAAGGCTGCCTGCAAAGAGATGGAGGCCTACAACTTGGATAAGGCTGAGTCCCTTCTGACAGAGAACCTTAAGCAGTTGGAGTCAGCTCTCTATCCCCCCTACAGGGACTATCACCTCACCCAGGAGGCTTACATGAGAGTGATGCTGTGCAAAGGAAATACGAGGATCAAGCCTCCTAAAACAGAGGAATAGAGGAGTAAATAGTACCATAGCTAGTAAAGTGTGCAGTGAAAATTAGAATATTACATATACCCTCTTGTAACAAGTGTGGAGTGAAGAAAGATTATTAGTACAGTAAGCCCTTTCTATAACAAGCTAATTAGGTGTACAGTGGAGTCATTGAATCTGAAATTTCCTCAAATCTGGTACATACTGTGTTTGATGTGGGTCAAGTGTAGCTAATGTTTAAAGTGAAGAAAGATTATTAGAATAATAACCCAACTATATAACTAGCTAATTTAGGGGAACAGTGGGTCATTAAATCTGATATTTCATTTAATCCAATATTCTGTTTGTCAGTCATCCTAATTTACAAACCCACATGTCATATTATGCTACAGACAACTTACTTAAGTTTGTTCCATACAACACAATTTCCATAATGATTGTATAGTGTATTTTAATTACCTGTGGTGCATCTGTATGCCTTGTGGTCTGTTGGTAGAACACTCAGGTCAGAAAGGGCTGTGGCTTCCGCACTAAAGTTTGAGCCCTGTACGTGTCAGGAGGTTTTTCTGTCATATAAACGCTACCAGAGACATAGTTCAGTCTCCTTTGGGCCCTTATACTCTGAATGGGACAAAATGGGATTGGCAGATACCATTCGTGTTCTTTCCAACACAACCCAAGCTGTCCTGTGGTCTGTCCATTGGCTTTGTCTACCACATACACTGAACTTTTTTTGGATTGCAAGGAGATTGCTCGGATGGCTCAGAGAATTTGCTTAAGATCAAATTCAGTTACTCAAGGTTTACTTTAAAGTGGGTTTACTCTAATTGGAGAAATAAAGGGATAGAAAGTAGCTAATATAAAGGGTGAAGAAGGAAAATTAGTACTGAATATGTACCGGCATGTGTGTGGATCGTACCTCACTCTATCCTTAAGTGGGAGAAAAGGTCAGGATGATGATGCTGATATAGTAACAGCTGAGTTAGAAGGAGAAAATTTTGGGGCAGAAGCAATGGAAGGCATAAATTTTCCAGAATCAGAGGGTGTACCTAATTCAAAATATATATCTATAGAAATTATGTTGTTACTTAGTTTATATATATAAATATATTTCCCATAGCACAGTGTTTGTACTGTAAGTGACAAAGAATAGGAATGACTTTGAGTTTGCATATTTATTATTATGAATATTTGTATTCTGCGTGCATTTCAGAGTTATGTAATTAGATACAGTACAGTAATTCCTCATTTAACAGTATCTTCTATCCATGTCTATTTATATCTGTCTGTCTATATTATCCATCTATCTGTCTGTCTGTCTGTCTATCCATCTGTTTACCCATCTGTCTGTCTACAGTGTATATCTATCTTTGGCCATATACTTTAATTTGTGAAGAGGTGGCCATGAATAAACTGTCCTCCCTTCAACTCACACCTCCTTCTTTTCGACACCTCTCCACCCCATCCTTCCGCTTCATCTTTGGTCTTCCCCTCCCTTTCTCCTCCTCCTCTCTCCCCCTCCACCTCACTCACATACACTGTCCTGGTCAGTCTCTTGTTTAATAGGCTTTCAGTATAGGAATGCCTGAGAAGCACACCATTGTTCATTATTAATTGATCAGAATGTGCAGAGAAGGATGAGGGTTAATACACCTCACTCAAGCATTTATCCAATATATTGCTCATTTCTTCATGCTGCATTACTTATCTAGTCTTGACCCCATCCTTAGGTGGGAAAGAGAGATCAGGATGATGGTGACGATAATGATGTAACAGGATGTACAGGCATTTCCGGTCACAACATTAAATACTTTTTGGCACTTATTTGCAGATTTGCAGCCATGAATTTTTTTTTTTTCTTAACTGAAAAGATATCCTTTGTTGCTAAAATACAACCTTCACTTTAATTGATTTTTTCTTAGCGCAGTAGTTTTAAGGAACATGTACGTTGTTAAGTGAGAAATTACTGTGCGGATATTATAATAATCGTGTGTCTGGCTGATGGTGTATTGTCGGAATAGAGCTGGTGGGCTTTTGCTGAATGCTTTGACCTTTTCACTGCTCGAACTTCTCGCAACCAAACCAAAATCATCTGGTGTTAACCTAAATACAATGCCTGGATGTACCAAAAGCAGGGAAATGGTTGTACAAGTGTTTTTAAAAACATTGACAACTAAAATTTCTTTCAGTTGCACAAAATCACCTCATGTTAGCCTAAATAAATTCTTGGGTTAGCCTAAATAAATTCTTGGGTATACCAACCACAGTGAAAGGGTCAGTGCCAGACGACTTCACCTTTATACAATGCTGACTTCAGTGTTCTCCAGCTTTTCTGCCACTAACATTTGCATGGATCCTCACCACATATCACTACCACAAGGACCTTACAAGTAAACACTGTCCCCTGATTTTCACATTTTCTGTCTTTTTTTTTTTCATTGCATCTTTTCACCCATCCATCATCCAGTCCTTCATTGCCCCATCAGGACTGTAGGGGCCCAGGGCTAGACAATTTATTCCGCACAATTTAAGCAAGAGTAATTCATCACCTTCCCTGAATAGCATTATGTGATCAGTAAAACCCAATCACCCCTCAGATGTAAACCCTTATAGGCCACCTATATCACCCAGCATTTAAATGATTTCTTTAATGGAAGCCATTGGCCATACTTTGTAGAGTGCACCACTTGTCATTTTTCTTTTCTTTTTTTCTTTTTCTTTTTCTATCATATACCTTTCTATTTTCCATTTCATTGACATCTTGTGTCTTCCACCTTTCCCTGTATTAATACCTCAGAAATGAAAACTTCCTCAGTTTTCATTTCTGCAACTTCAATTTTCTGGATTATTGTATCCTAGCTATGGGTCCCCTCCTGCACCTCATAGGGATATTATGGGGTTGGATGCTGCCATTTTACTTTATTTTCCTCTGATCTCATCATTATCAGTGAATACTTTGTTATCTTCCTTGCACTGTACAGTTATCTTTTGTTATCCTCATTTTCCTGTTTTCAGTGTCCCCAAATTATTTCACTCTTGCCCATTTCACTGTACACTTTTCACTGTGTGCCCAGTATCACTTAATGCACTCTTGATAGATCTTGCACTTCCCTACCTCACTTTCCTAATATCTGGGTCATGCCTTCCACATTCTTTGTTGCAAGAAGGGTCAGGATGAAGATGATGATGAATATGATCAAGCTTCTGCCACAATATGATGGATTCATAAATAAGATTGTGACTGTCATCTGTTCTTCCGTGAAAGATTGTACCTACATGGAAGAACTGGACCCACTTATGGAAATGTCACTTAATGGGAAGGCACAGCATTATCAACTGGCTTTGGATTTTCTTCAAGTTTTCTCGCTGGTTGAGTGATGAGCGGTTGGATGGCGTAAGGCTCTGTACAGTGCTGCAATTCTTTCTCCTTCCTGTAAAGCTCTGTCATTACACCCTCGTCATATTTCCTAGTGTTTTCATTAATAATCATTTCCCAGTCTAGGTTTCTAGTTGTGTGAGATTAATGCTGCGTATATGAGAAAGGTGTGTTCTTAATGTTGGATCATTAACTGTTATACAGCAGCATGCATTATGCTGCATATCTGTCCATAGAGTACTGGTAAAAGATCATCAGATGAATATTTAAGGACTTGTTTATAACTATCAAATGATTTACTGAAAGTATCTAGATTAATAGACAAATAAATATTTATTTTATGTATAGTCCATAACTAATGATATATTTAAATTATATATATAATATCTTCTTTAGTCATTCACACACTGACAACAATTAGAGCACTGGCACAAATGTTAGCTGCAGTTGTAATATGTAAGGACTGCATTATTAAGTTATGAATTTTTAAGAAATGCAAATAGTACTCCAACATCCTTGACTGTCTGTGTAGTTTCATCATCTAGAATACTGTACTGTAGACTTAAGCAATTCAGGGAAAATAGACTGAGTATTGTGTGAATCCTGACTCTGCAAATGAAGAGTGAAGTATGGTCATCTCTAGAATGTAATTTACATTGCTTCAGATGACTAGGGTAGTCTGTGTAAGCACCCTTCTGTCCTGTAAGTTGTGGGGATGACAAAGACTATTGGTTTGAGGAGTGCAGATATTTTTGCTGCTTCATGAAATTGCCGATCAGCCATGCAGTCAGTGAATGAAAAAAAGCAAACCTTGTAAATTATGAAATGGATTAGACAAAGTAGAAAATGATGCAGGTAATGCTGACTGAGCCTTCCTCATAGCACATAAGAGTTGGGATGTGTAATATATGGACCACCCTGTACAGTATATCAGGAGAGTCATGTGCTTACCTAGTACTTTAAGATATCACGTATGACAACACAACAGTTCAGTCACTGATGGGAAGGCAGTGTCACCAAGCCAGTATGTTGTGGGCAAACATATCAAGGTCATTTGCAGTCTGAGGTAACGAATATTATCTCCTTTCAGCACAGAACTTACATTCAGTTGGTATTTCATGTATTTATTTACTTTCCCCAAGCAGTCATTATGCCTTTGTTATTGGAGTTACATAATGTTAACGGAAACACAGCATCATTTTTGGATTAGAGTAGGTAATGTGTCGTAACCGTGGTAATATCGTTTCTGAGTTGAGTATTTTACAGCATAGGTACTTTTTGCTGATCTTGGTCTGGCTGCAAGTCAGTATGCTTTATAGTAATACAGTGATGGTTCATAGGCCCAACTGACACTTAAGGGGGCAACAGTGATGATGAAATCAGTATGAATTTCCTGCCCACCACTGTTCTGTGAAGTGAGTTTCCCTGAAGTTTAAATTCAGGTCGAGGGTGCTAAAAATTACTGGCATTCTAATAGCTATGGTGAGAAAATTTCATATATGCAGAACTGTCACAATAGAAGATTCATTGATTCTTCCCTACCAGCTTCGGTGATGGAAAGTGTTACATCAAATATTTTATGTATTAGCAATATCAAGTATGCAACAAAAGAAAATGGGAAGGGAGAACATGCTTCAGTGTTTGGGAGGAAAAAAAATATGGAAGGCAGGAAACAGTGTTGGCTGGATTTTGTCTTTGAACTTTTGCTCGTGCAAGGCATACCATATGCATCCAACTCCTTTAGCGCTGCATTGTCCAATTTAACTTATGCCAAAAGCACTCTGAATCAGTAATAATAAAGTCAATGTTTATTTTCATCTGCCACCATTGCATTAGCCTTACAAGAGTGTCCAGCTATGTGATTAGAGAGTTAAATGTGTGAGAGTGTCAAAACTTTCAAGCAATAAGACATTTACCAGATAGGCTAAGTGCAACATTAACTGAATGAATAGCAATGCTTCAGTGAACACTTGGTATCTGGGAAGAGGCTGCATTTTATAGTATTGTATGATGCCTCTGTTGGTGAAAATTTTAATCCTGAGTCAAATTGCAATGAATGTTACATTACTCGTGAAGTGAAAGTAGATTACATTAATTACATGTCTTGCCAGATTATATATTCAGTTCATAACCTCATTCCCTTTTGCCATCACTTTCCAGTCATCAGCACAACCATCTCATTTTGACAGTGACATTAACCTTAAGATGGAAATATCAGGTCAAGGAATTTAGGCCATAAAGGTTGTGAATTGCAGAGAAGTAGCCATAGAAAATTGCATGTTTTTTTGGTGAGCTGCCATGATCTTCACAAATGCATATTTTACCATTCAGTCAGATGACTCTTTTTTTTTTTTTTTTGAATAGGGAAATCTTCATGTGCTTCTGTTTAGTTAAAGGGAGATTTCTTCATCTGAACAACTTACGAAAGCTGTATCTAACCTCCCAGTTCAGAATGCCTCTCTTAGCTTGAATGAAATTGCATAGAGGTTGCTAATATAAAATTGAAAATTCTTTGTCAGATTGAAGCATAATCATATTAAAATGTTCTACTTTGGTGTTAAGTAAGATAATGGTTATATGAGCACAAGATTAGGAAAGTACAGACCACTCCAGTGTACAACTATACTCGGCCATGATTCACACCATTATGTACCTACCTCTGCCTCCCCACTCCAACTCTGTTACCTGTAACTATGAGTATAATTCATATTTGGAGTAGACTGAAGTAGAAGTACATGTAGTTGTAGCCCCAGGCTCATCTGAAGGTAAACCCAAAGGACTCCAAGGTGAAGTTCTCCTCCTATAGTCCACCATCCTCCAGTTGGAGAATAGGGAAGGAGCCTAAGGATGTTTGTATACCCAGGCATTGGAGCAAATCAGTTATATCAATGCCACCACATGAAGGCATCCCTCTCCAGCCCCAAAATATTCTATAATTACGGGTTATGCAGTTAGAGGTAGGGAGTATGAGCTGGATTTTGCAGGTTTGGGTCTTGGCCGAGTGTAATGGTAATTTGTAATGGACTGTGTAAGAATTTAACTCATAAGAAGACTCAGTAACGTAAATAATAATGGTTCCTTACTGTACATTCTTTAAATTTAGGATGATAGTGCCAAATCCTTCCTTTTCAGCTCCTGTGTACTTAATACATAGGACTGCAAAGGATTTACGTTTACTGCTTTATAGAGTAGGAAGAAGCTAAATTGGTCTTGCCCTGTTGTATAAACCATTCACACTTTTGGTTAACAAGATGTATTTTATCTAAGCAGGAAACAATTGAGTCTTAGAGCTGTATAATCAAAACTGAATGTACAATGGTAGAGAAGCTTAAAAAATTTGACAGTACTTGTACAGTAATTTCTGAAGCATATGATGATGATTGGACATGGCTGACATTTCTGTACCATTGCTGACTCCACTCTGTAATGTGGGATGCAGACTAATCACATCTAGCAACTACATGTGTTCCATCAATGCATGTTGGAAATCAGGAACCTTGCTTATACCTTTGCACATTCAGTTTTTTTTAATATAGCCTTTATACTGCATAAATTTAGGGAAGAGGTTAAACATTTCAGGAGTATTGGTGCAGTGGCAATGTACACTGCAACTTAAAATCCATCCACCATTACAGGACGTGAGCAACACTGTGACTACTTAATGTGTGTTATATTATATTAACCTGTGTATTCTGTAGCACCTATGAAGGGAATGATAAGTAGGTGTGTAAATGATCATTAATGTAACTAAGTGCATAACTTTCCAAACTCAGCCCTGTACTCCCTCTGTGTGTATTTGTTTGTGTGTGTGTGTGTGTGTGTGAGTGTGTGTGTGCATGTGTGTGCGTGCGTGCATGCTTGCATGCGTGCATGTGCCTGCGTGCATGCATGAGAGAGAGAGAGAGAGAGAGAGAATTTGTACAGTGATATATCTTTGTGTGAAGTAGCAAAATAGCTTTCAAGGATTTTGAAAAATATGTTTGAGCTTCCTCTTATGATATACGTGACTCAGATTTAGTAGCAACAAAGGTCTCTGTAGCCATTAGGGTCAGCCGGTGTCTCTGCATGGGCCCAAGTGAAAAATCAGTTCCCTTTTTGACACTGTTCTTAACACCATTAGCACTTGGTGAACTGTTTGGTACTGTGGTTAGTAAATTTAGCTGAGCACTGGTTGATCAGGTACAATATTCATGACTTACTAGGTATACCTCAAAACCAAGGGGATTTTACCAAGTGGTAGCCACTACACAGGTTGTTGGTTTGGCTTTACCTGATGGATCTGGGCCACTCCCACAACTTCATTAAAAACAGTGTTTGCAGAAATTCAATGAGCTTTAGTTATAAGGTGGGAATGAGCCACCTTTCTTGCTGATCAAACTGGCCCTCTAAGCTGACCACACTTAGCCATCAACTGAGCTGAAAGGGATTAGGGATCTTTGTCAGGTAAAAAAAAAACAGTCCAGGTCTTCATTCTCTTTAATTTTTTGTACTCCAGAGCTTGCGTGGGCTTGTAACCATAGTTCGTTAGCCACTGTGACAAAATCATATCAGATTAATGGGATATGTTTATTAACCTGGTGGCTACAGGGCCCCGATTTGGGCTGCAGTCTCACCATATGCTTTCAATGTCTTGCACTGTTGAATAATCTGATGAGTTTAAATTTCAGTACAGTACGTACATTATCTTAGACCTTGTGGAATTGACTGAACTGATATCTCAGGGTTGAATCCATGAGCTATGATACAGTATTGAACTTTGAAATTGTATCATTATATTTTGTGCAGCATACATGGAATAAATGTTTCCAAATGATTGCAGTTTCATATGTTAACTTTTATTTTTGTTGAATACTAAGACTCATTCTCATTATTCTGTATAGAAAGCATTCTCTCTTCATTCACAAGGTCATATGCATAAGTCTTTTATTGCTGAGTGAAATGCTTGCTCACAATTTTTGACAAAAATCTCTGAAGCCTGTGATGAAGATGGACCATGTTTGACCATCCTCAGTTATTTCTGACTGCACTCTAAAATGTGAGATACAGGCTGATCACACCTAATAGCAACAGACAGCCCATAAATCTATTTGTCTGTCTACAGTCAGACCCCTTAATCCCAGATGGAGCTGCCACAAATGAATCATCTCCATGTCATTCTGTCCTCTGCTATCACATTGCCCTCCCTCCACCTCACACCCCTCTCACTCATACCTATACATCCCATCCCTCCACCTCATCCTTGGTCTCCCCTTTCCCTTTCCTCCCTCCACCCCATGTACATAAACTCTCTTAGTCAGTCTCTCATTTTCCATTCTCTCCACATAAATGAATGTCAGAAATTCAAGGCATGCATTCCACTTCACGATTCAAGGTTTAAGTATGTGACCCTCATCTTCAGTGAACTGCATTGTCTCACTTTTCTAGTCATACTGTGGCATTTTATCACCATGTCATTATGTTGTTCTGTTGCATGATGATAAATGTGTCTGGTGATTGTTGATTTAGTACTGCAGAGCTATAACTTGCTGATGAATGCTAGGAACATTTTATTTACTTCGTCAGTTTTCAAAGATGTGTGTGACTACTTTAGATTTCATTGCAGCTAAAAGTGAGAGTGCCATATCTGTGTATTTGGTTGTAAGGATTCTCGTTAGCGATAATTGCTTCAAATTTCCTCTCATATTACTCAAAAGAGGCAAAATATAATTCCTCAAAATGCTTCTTTTATTTTCAGCAATTGTAGATATTGATTTGCATTTGATTATGCCTTACATAGTGCCTTTTGTACACTGTACTACTGCCTGACTAAGATTATTATAAAAAAAAGTTTCTGTTGAGATGTTTTTCATTTAACCTTTTGATTATTAGAATTTTTGTTAACCACTTCATTCCAAGGACATCATTATTATTATATTCTTGCTGCAATCAGATAATTTTATTCAGTTTAGGAGAGGGTCCTTGTAGTGAAGAGGTTAATGAAGGAATATCCAACCCTACTAGCTTTAAAAGTCTCTCCTGAGCCGAATGAACCTGCCTGGTGGTAGAAGGAAATAAGCTGAAAATTCATCATTGTGGTTATGGGGTTATCTGGAATGGTGTGGTATTAGCCTACATGTGTTTTAAATGTTCCAGCAGCTACTGCAGAGGAAGGCCTTCATGTGGTGGCACCAATTTAACTGGGTGGCTCCATTGCCTAGTTATAGAAAAGTCCCTCCACTCCTTTCCTATCCTTCAAAAGATGGATAACGGACTACAAGAGAAAGCCAGCTCCAGCCTGCAGTCCACCAGGTTCAGTCAGATGAGCCTAGGGCAACAACAACAGCTGCCAGGAATTTTTTCAGCTGAACGAAAATGATGTTTGCCTGTTAGAACTCACAAGTGTACCAGCAACTGAAGAAGTGTAGCTTGAGATAGTTTTTAAAGGCTTGGACTGCTGGAATTTTCATCAGTGAAACAAAATCTGGTGTTAGTCTGAATAAAATACTTCAGTGTACCAGCCACAGAGAAAGGGTTAAACTCATATGGTATTCTGTATACTGTACTGTATACAAAACAGAAACTCCCATACACATATTATTGACTCTTTGGGACTGAAGGTTAGCATTTAAGGGTAGGAGACCAACCTATGCCACTGGTAGCATTTTACATGAGAGAAAAGCCTCCAGCCACCTCAGGAACTCAAACTGTAGCCCATTAAGTCACAGCAATTTCTGAAGTGAGCTGTACCAACTGCACCACTAGGCAACTGTTTAGTACTGTACAGAAGGAAATACTATATACACTATAGCAGGTGTCTCTATGTATCCATCAAAGTAATCAATAAGTTGCCTAATTTCTGGTAGGACTGATGGATCTATTTAGTAAGGCAATGGTGCTGGAGAGGGATGCCTGCACAAGGTGGCACTGTTCTGATACATTACCTGGTTATATACACCTGTATACAGTACTGTATACTGTATGTCCCTTGGCTCCCTTTCAATCCCCCAAAAGGAGGATGGTGGGCAGCTGGAGAAGGGTGCATTTAACTACTACAAATTTTGTGACTATTTTATATTACTGTATATTACAAATACTAGACACTGTGAGAGCTCAGTGATAATTTGCACATACAATAAGTGTTTTTTTCTCTCTCTCTCTGGACATAACTACTCACAAGTATATAGTCACATTCACAATCACATACACATACACAGTCACAAGTAGGTAGAGGCACATACAGTCATATCATATCCGAGGGTGATTTATGAGTTTGTAGCCTACGGTAGAAAGAGATGAGCTATTCAATTTTCATTGAATGTTCATGTGTTTCTGTTCATTGATAGAGTACACAGGAAATCTGAAGTTATTAATTAATTATCTTTTTCCTTATGAAAACAATCATTCCCATATCATTCAAACCTGATATCCTGCCTGTACCATATTAGCACAATTATCTGCAGTGGAAATATAACCATACACCAACACCAGCCAACTACTGTACTGCCAACAACTGCTGCAAAGCATGTGAGGGGTGAGTGACAAGTTCATGGTTTAAGGCAGAAGGAGATGAGTTATACAGTTTTCACTGAATGTGTGTGCAATTCAACTTGCTGAATAATTCCACAGATATTTTGAAGTTAATGATTTATTTCCCTCTTACAGACAGTTAAACTTTGAAAGTCTGCAATTGCAAAGAAAATATATCAGCCATGACACAGTCATCTGCTACTTCAGTCTCAAGGACTTAACACCCCAGGATATCATAAGGACATGGTGGCCACACTATGGGACGATACCTCTTGATAGTGAGGTAGTGCATCATTACATAATGGCTGATATTTTATATTTTCTTAGCAACTGCAGATTTTCAGGGTTTGTCTGTAACAGAAAAATAACTCAATAACTTCAAAATATCTGTGCAGTCATTCACCAAATTGAACTGCATACACATTCAGTAAAACTGTACTGCATAGCTCATCTCCTTCTGCCTTAGGTCATAAACTTGTCAATCGCCCCTCATGTGGTTTGCAGCAGTCATTGGCAATGCAGTAATTGGAGGGTGTTGGTGCATTGTTGCACTTCCCCTGCAGATAATTGTACATGGTAGAGCCAAGATATCAAAGGTTTGAATATGTGAATGACTGTATGGGTCATTTAACTGGGCATGTTGTTTGATACATTTCTTGTTTGTTTACATTTAGATTATATTTATATTAGTATTTTATTGTGTTAAGATGATGTATTATTGAGCTACTGGTTTACTTTCCAGGCCCCCTTTGGACCCAGGCACTGGTGTTTTGGTACCACAAACACCCCCTTCTTCCAGGCCCTGACCCTGGTAGGTACTACCATGACAGTAAAATGTAGCTACAAGCTTGGTAATTACCCACACAAGCATCACTCTTAGGCAGGAAACATTCACCCACAAGTACAAGCATTTGCTAATCTTCTTTTCTAACTGTCTTGACACAGAATCAAAGTTCAAGCTGAGAGTCACATTGTTTCAGATCTAATCACATATCTCTAATGTCTTTTAACCCATCAGTTTGCAGCAACTGTTGGGAAGTAATTAGCTGGTTTTGGCACTTGGTTTAGCTTGCAGTCCAAGAATAACATTGGCTGCACCATGGCCAACACCAGTATGGGGATTCCTTGAGAGGAAACACTGCAGAGTTTTAATGCATGTATGTATATATTTCCCTGCCTGTCAACAAGTGGGTTGGTGGAGGGTTAGTGCTCCTACCCATAAACCAACTAACTCAAAGACAAACAGTCACCCCTTACGGCATTATGGCGTCTGGCTGTAGATAGAAAAATATATAGACAGAAATATTTGTGGCTGTCAGCTAGTACACACGGTTATATGATGGGCTAAAGACTGGTAGTGAATTGTGACTTAGATAAGGTCATCAGTTTGGGATATCAGTGAATAACATATGAATAAAAATCACCAGAGACCCTGAGTTGTGCATTGTGTCTGAGCTGTGGCACCACATAGGTCACTCTGCCAAGTATGTTGGATGAGGCAGGCAATAAAGGAAGACAAGATCCGTAGGCTCCAATGTACAGAAATGACAGTGATTAAAAGGGTGTAGTGTGTCCTTGCATATGAAGCCTGGGGGGCTGGTTTATGACTGAAGAGTTGAGAAGAAGGATGGGACTGGAGTGTATTGGTGTTGTGGTGATGAGGGATAGATTGAGATGGTTTGGGCATGTGGAGAGGATGGAGGATGGCAGCTGGGTGAGGAAAGCAAGAAGTGTGAACATCGGGGGTAGGGTTGCAATATAAATTATGTTTGTAACAACTGTGCCAAGAAACATGTGAAACAACGCTGGTCGTTTCTGACTGGCGGAGAGATGACAAGTTTTGTTTGATGTCAACAAGCTCAGATGCAGAGTATGTCTACGTGCCTGTCTTCCATCTTACCTTTCTGCCTGCCTTCCTGCCTACCTTCCAGCCAGTCTCTCCACAGGGTTGCAACGTATTATCAAATCGGCACAGGAATTACGTGATAGGCACCGAATCGATAGTTTTAGCTGCCACGCAAGATATGTTTTATCATCATATAGTTTTCTGCAGTGTCCTCTGAATGTTGCTTCCCCATAGGTTATATATTCATTTACGTCTATTTTCCCTTTTCCTGTGATACATTTATATAAGGTGGTCATGTCTCCTCTTTTCTGTCCTGTAATGTTGGTAGGTTCAATTTCTCGAGTTTTTCTTCATAGCTCAGGTCCCTTAAACTTGGTGCCAAACCTGTAGCAGCCATGTGTGTGTGTGAGTGTGGGTGTGTGTGTGTGTGTGTGTGTGTGTGTGTGTGTGTGTGTGTGTGTGTGTGTGTGCAGTACTCACAGTTTTTTATTTTAATCCTCAGATTCAAGGATACTACGTGGTCAGATGAAGGATGCTGTATGAAGTGTAGTGAAGGACGCCTGTAGAAGAGTTGATGTCAGCCTACCCTACCCACCCCACCTCCAGGGCCAAGGATAAGACTATTGTGAGATAACACCAAGATGTTTTAGTGGTTACACCTAGGGACAACCCACACCTACCCACACCCAACCAGACCTACCCACACCTACCCACACATACCTACACCACCATACACCCATCCAAACCCACCCCCACTCACCCATAACTACCTGCATCCACTCACACGGACCCACACCTACCCACATCTACCCACACCTACCTACACCCACCCACTCCCACACAAATCTACCTACGCCTACCCACACTTACCCACACCTACCTACACCCATCCACATCT
>JAGKTI010008999.1:22057-32118 GCA_018397915.1 Birgus latro
CATCCACCCACACCTACCTACAACCATCCACATCTATCCAAGCTAATCTTCCCTTACACCCCACACATCTATCCACACCCACACACACCCACTCACATCTACCTACATCAGTTCACACCAACCTCCATCCACCCGTACCTACCCATGTCCACCCACACCCACCCACACATACATCCACCCACCCACACCTACCTACACATACCCACACCCACCCACATCCACTCACGCCCACCCACATCCACCCACACGTACCCAAATGCACTCACACATACCCACACCTACCCACAGCTACCCATACCCACCCACACCTCCTCACATCCACCCACAACTACCCACACCCACCCATACCTCCTCACACCCACCCACACCTTCTCACGCCCACCTACAACTCCTACACCCACCCACACGTACCCACACCCACCCATACCACCCAAAGCTACCCAGGGTGTAAAAATGTTAATAAATATACTTTAGTCTGATCTGTGTTTAAAATCCTTTTTTTTTCTGGTCATAAACGTATTAAATTGTCATAAATAAAAGGTAGGACCCTTTATAAATGTGCTTAACTGGAATTCGTCAACATCTCTGTGCTGGGTTAACTCGATTTCAATAGTAGATCATAATCCCCCTTCCCTGTAGGGTGGCTGCTGCTCGCTGATTGGTCGGCTACATGGCGGGAACATGACGTCAGCGTGTGACGTCACGTTCGCGCCAGAAAAACCTGAGCAGAGCCATCTATTGTCAAAGTTATGAACTACACTTTGCCGCGAAACATTGGGGTCTCATGTTGTGCTATTGAAAATTTTTTTAGGGCTCCAGTAAATGGACTTTAACCGCGGGCGGTACAAGTGCATATTCATAAAAAATCTTAACCCGATATTTTTACGTCCTACATTCTCCCGGGCATTTGGGCGTGTGGGTGGATATATGGATACGTGTGGGTACGTGGGTATTTGTGGGTGGGTATGGGTTGATACAAGGTAATTTATTTCCATTGCCGTGGAGGAATTCATCGTAAATATACTTAAGACCCTTTATAATTTGCAACTTCCACGTCCCTTGCGTTTCTGTACGTTTTAAGCTCGATCCCAATAGCAGATCATAGGATCCCTTCCCTGAAAGGTGAACTTCTCGGAAGGAACGTGACGTCATATGCAATGTTGCACGTGACGTCATGTTCCCGCCAAGATACCCAGAACCGTGGACTTTGCCGCGCAGGACAGGGATTTTATGTTGTACTATTGATGAAAATTTTATCTTTCGAGATGACTTGGTGGGGTTGATAAATATTATTATTATATATACGTGATGCTAGATTTTTTTAAAAATTGCCATTTATTTGATGACTGGTTGATACGTGATGCTAGGAGATTTTTAAAAAATTACCTTTTTATCTATTTATCCATTTATTTTGTTTACATAGGTTGCGAGGAAGCCGGTGGTGCATGAATCACATAACCAGCTCATAATTGAAGCACTTACTTTTTTTTTTTTTTTTTATCAAGGTGAAGATGCACTTGACAGGTTGGTGATGACTGGCTGAATGCAACATTGTTTCATGATATCTTTATTATTAATTGACAACATCATATATATGAGGGGGAAATTTGAGTTAGTAAATGCTATTTGGACATGTTGCATTCAGCCAATTATCACCAACATGAGAAGTGCATCTTCGCCTCAATTAAAAAAAAAAAAACAAGAGTATATAGTCCCTACCTGCCTCTCTCTCCCTGCTTCCTTATCTTCGTCTTAATTCCGGCCTGTTTGACAAGTAGGTGTTGGCAGGCAGACTGGTGGATTAGACAAACAGGTAGGTAGATAGGCAGACAGGGTGGCAGGAATGCAAGGTGGCAGGAAGACAGGGTGGTAGAAGGGCAAGGTGGCAGGCAGGCAGATGGGGTGATAGGGAGGAAAAGGTGGAAGGCAAGCAGATGGGGCGACAGAGAGGCAAAGGTGGAAGGCAGGCAGATGGGGGGGGTGACAGGGAAGCAAAGGTGGCAGGCAAGCAGACAAGGTGGCAGGGAGGCAAGGTGGTAGGCAGGCAAACAGGGTAGGAAAGCAAGGTGGCAGGCAGGCAGACTGGGTGGAAGAAGGCAAGGTGGCAGGCAGGCATTTTGAGTGTAGGCATGCAGATATCCAGAAACTTGTGGGAAAAAAAAAAAAAAAGTATCTGGCTTCTGACAAATTATCACAAATTTTCTCCAAGACATTACACTTTGGGGGAGTCTGCCTGCCTGCCACCCAATTGGCTGTGGCACTTGCCTCCCCTGAAGTGTATTTGGCTATCCCAAATTTGCAGGTGAATGTCCCTTGACTACCTACAGAGGTCTCCATTAGGCCTTCCCAGAATTTATCATATATTTGGTAATCATTATATATTCAGTATCTGTCTCAAACAACCTTATGCAGATCTTAAGCTAGACTCCTTGGTATTAAAAATGACCATGAATCACTTTGTCATATTTTTCATGTTATTATACACTTTAGATTTATTGATGGCCAATAAAGGAGTAAGAAAGTTAACAATCTTAATTCATTCTTTTTATTTCATATGGTAACCACTTGTTACATAAGTTGTGTGGGAGGTGGTGCTGCACAGATGCACACATTCGTTCCAATTCTTTGTGACTAGCATCATATTCTAGTTACTCAAGTTGCTATTCAGCATTCAAAGTGGAGGGATTTCAATTTTGGGTCAGGTTGAAGCAGAGAACAGGGATTAATCGCACATATTCATTTTACCTACCAACCCAAAAAGCTTAGATACAGCCTTCAGTACTTCATACCTTCATGAAGTGGACCTGATATAACCAAGCTGCTCTGCTGGACATTGCACAAACACTCTCCCTCTCCCTTGAAAGGTAGATGGTGCAACACAGAAAAGTAACAAGTCTGCAGTCCACAAGGTTCACATTTTAGGTAAGCCTGGAGCATAAACAACAACAACAGCAGCCCAGGTATGTATTTATTTTATTTTTTATTTTTTCTTACCATCTCCTCACAATTTTATTCAGGTTACGATACACTTTTCCAACTTCTGGGGTCATATATAGCATTAAGAAATACCTTTAATTTGTTGGGTCTTTACTAAGGTGACTAAATTCATCTGGTAGAAGCAAGAATAAACCAAGGGGACATCACTTGGATAGATTTGGACCCAGTGCACTGCAGTCTTCCCCTCTCCTCTAGTCCATCCTCCTCCTCTTGTGCGATACAGTGGTGCTGAGGGACACTTCTTTGGGCAGACCTATCACACTTGAAGGTGTCCCTCATCAGCACCAATTCAATGTGTTAATCTGCTGTTAAAAGGGGTGCCTCCCAGTGGTGGCACTGATAATAGCTGGGTGATGGAGCTGCCTGGCCATACCAATGCCTCTCAGCTCCCTCCCTATCTGAGGATGGTGGTGCAGGAGGAGGTTAACTTCAGCCTGCAGTCAATGGGCTCACATCTCGATAAACAAGGGCAACAACAATAACAACCTCTACACTAACAGGGAGCTCTCCAAAACTGAATAAATATCTTGTAAAAATAAATACAATAAAGGCACTCCTCAAACACTGGCTTGGCTTAATACTGCTCTCTAAATTTGGAAAGCTGAGCTGTAATAATAGTTTAAAAGTAGAATACAATGCTAGTCATGAAGAAGTGCTGTGAAAAGGATACAAAAGCAGTACATTTTTCTGCCATTCTGATACATGAAATAAGTAACCAAAGGACAAAAATCTAGATCAAATTAAGGTAAAAGAACAAGAGACAAAACAAGAATGGTTTGGTTAATGCTTAAGAACTGCACACAGGTCATTAAAGAAGACAAGCAAATTTCCTGCATCTCAATCTTCCCCAAAAACCCAACCGGCAACAGTCAAATTCACACCATGGTCCCTATATGCATTGCTCTTTTTTTTCTAAGCCATAAACTATCCCTAGAATAAAATACACAAGTCAATTTTACATCAAAGTTCCCAACTGTACTGCCTATATTTGCTGAGTGTGGTGCAGCCTTCACATGATGGCATAATAAAACCAGGCCACTCCACTCTCCAGTTATATAGGTGTCCCTCCACTCTCCTTATCCCCCAAAAGGAGGATGGTGGCCGGCAGGAGAAAGGCAACTTCAGGTTACACTCCACTGGGTTCACATTCACCTAAGCTTTGGGCAATAACATCACAAAACAGTCAAATGTAATTGTAGGTCCCCAGTTCTTCCCCCCTTCCCCCTATTTTGTCACAAAGAACATGATCTGTAACAATCACATTTCCATCAAGATACCCAACTGTACTGCTGGGAGAAGGGAGGAAGATACAAATCCCTGGACCACATATCTGAACTTCACTTTCTTCAATGTGTTCTTGTTCCTCATTGTTTTCTTCTTCTTTGCATTCCTGGTCTTCATCTTGGTTTTGCTGTCTGTCTCTCCTCTGCAGCTCCTGTATGGGACACCAATAATAATAATACCAGATATAATCATCATCATCATAGAAATCATCATCATCATCCAGTCCTCTTCTCCCACATACAGATGGAGTGAGGTAAGGTCCAGAGATCAAGTAAAAACTGAAAGGTGAAGTAGCAAGTTTGCCTAATTATTCATTCACTCACCATTTACGCCCCTGGAAAATATCTGTTCATACGTGATTCAACTACAACCTTTTCCTTAGCTAGGAAGAGGATCAAAACAATAAAAATAATAATAATAATACTGTAATATGAAGAAGATGAAGAAAATGAAGCCACACTTCCTCTTATGGCCTCCCCATAAGAGGGAAGCCATGGCACAACTGATGCTTTCTATAGACTGGAACTAAACGAAGTGCCAAAACCAGCTAATGACTTCCGAAAAGTTGCTGGAAACATGGGAAAATGAAATCTGAAATGTGTATTAATACAGCAGACCCTCACTATATAAAACTACTTGGGGGGAAGCCTCATTCGATAAAACCGATAGTTCGATGAATCCGAGGGTCACCCCCACAGGTAGGAATTCAAACAAATGACTGAAAATAAATGACTACAGTATCATATTCCAGTACTGTAATGAAAAATATACGCAGTGTTTATATAGTAGGAATAAGTCCCTTTAGTTAGTATACTCATTTTACTTTAACTTGGCCTACAATTGCCATCTCTCCATCTTGAATGCTGAATTATAGCAACAGACTGACACTAGATTATGGTGGTAATCATGAAGAACTTCTGTGAGGAGGACACAAAGAAGTAGCACTTGTCCTTCTGTCACTGAGCTATGTGAAATAAGTTGCAAAAGGATGAAATCTGGGCCAGCTAACAGTAAAAGGAGTAGTGTCACAGCAACACCCGAGTCTTATTATACTTGGCCATCAACTGAGCAGAAAAGAGTTAGCAATCTTTGTCAGGTTAGAGTAAATAAACTATGACACCTCCCAGGGGTAATGACAGCCGCCCACCTACTCCCTAATCCGTTACAGCAATAATGTCATATATAAATACAGTGGACATGGGGTATGTGTTATTACTGGCTTAGTAGACTTTGTCGGGCCTCTTCCTTAGTGTTGTACTTTGCAATCTTGCTCAGTATAAGTCTGACTACCAAGTATAAAAATGTAAAGCAATCCTGAAGTAAGGAGAGGAAAAAACTAACACACACACAAACACATCATCAGCAACCTCAAGCACTCATCTGCCTGTGGACCAGACAACATAAGCAACATACACCTTAAACACATTGGACCACAAGGCATACAAGAACTCACCAACATATCAAACTACAGCTACTCACACAACACAATACCCAACATCTGGAAGCATGGCATTATCATCACTATCCCCAAACCCAACAACGACCCCACATTACCTTCCTCACACCACCCCATCACACTCCTCTGCACCCCCTCCAAAGTCACTGAAAGACTGGTACTACAACTAGCTACACCTCACACCCCCCTAGCCCCATCACAACATGGTTTTAGGCCACTACACTCCACAAACACTCTTCTTACAGACCTCACACAGAGAGTTTTTGATGGCATGAATTCAGCTAGGCCACCACATAGAACACTCCTTGTCACACTAGACATTAGTAAAGCTTTTGATTCCATCCCCCGCCACAACCTCATAAACAAAATACTCAACACAAACATGCACAATAACAAAAAAAGATGGCTAGCAAACTACTTAGCAGGGAGATATGCACATGTAACTTTTGCTGGTCAGTCCTCGAACATCAGAAACTTCACAAATGGTAACCCCCAAGGATCTGTCTTGTCTCCTACACTCTTCAACCTATACATGCATGACATACCCACACCCCACACACAACAAATACACATAGCTTCCTATGCAGACAACATAACACTTACATGCACACACTAAAATGCAAACACAGCCACACAAATCCTCCAACTTTACCTCAACACACTACATGAATGGTTCACCACAAACAGACTCAAAATAGCCCCAGCCAAATCTACAGTGACCCATCTCACAAACTGGACAGCAGAACACAGTCACTCTCCTACCACACACACACACACACACACACACACACAAAATCCTTGGTGTAACATACAATACATCAACGTCATTCAAACAACACATTACAAACATCAAAAATAAATTAACACCTAGACTCAATGCCTTGAAGTCACTTGCCCATACAACATTTGGACACAACAAAGAAACCACCACCACAGTATACAAACAATATATATGTTCAGTGATGAATTATGCAAGCCCTGCTTGGGCTCCTAACCTCACTAAAATACACTACAACACTCTTCAGACCATACAAAACAAGGCCTTAAAAATAATCACAGGCTGCACAGCTACTACACCTACAGACCACCTACACCAAGAAACCAAAGTCCTCAAAGTCAAGGATTATCTAGACATGAGAGGCACCCAAACTCTCGCTGCAGCTTCCACAAACCCACAACATCCACTACACTACATGGCAGCATATCCACACACACCGAGGAACATCAAAACAACACCCAGCACACGATATCATACACAAATACTATCATCTCTTCCCCCCTGCCTCCAGAAGCATATTCATATTCAAATCACTCGCCATTCCATTCAGTCACTAAAAGACAACAAACAGCTGCATGCACGGCCTCCTGATATCCATCCCTCTGAATCCTGTCTACCCCGTGAGGACAGGGTGGGTCCACCTGGGCAGGCTGAGATGTGGGCATCATCCCGCCCTCTTGAGTTATCAGAAGAGGCTGGATGACTCTGTCGCTGATGCCTGTCCAAGATGTAACACAGCACCCCATACTATTACGCACATCATGGAAGACTGCATTGCACACAATCACCTACGCCAACAACACAACATACACTCCTCGAGAGCTCTGTGGGAAAGCCCGATCTCTCTGCCATGGCCTTCCTTAGGGACTCGGGGCTGTTCGGCCAGACTGCCTAGGGAACAACTACTACTACACATGTATACTACGCCACCTAACTATATACTGCATCACTGTCATATAACTCTTACCCTTACTGTACAACTTCTTCAAAAGCAGGGCTTTCTACCACTATTGCAGTCCACCATTCCCTGCCCAGAGGATCAAGTTGAGAGGTGCTTGTGCAGTATACCTGGCTACTGTCCACATACGAAGGCATCCATCGTTATCCACTCTTACTGCTTCCATCACATGATGGCAGCCTTCTTCATGACCTCCTGTGGACAATAAAATCCCTGAGAACACTTCACAAACAACTCATAAACACAACAGTAAATTATCCTAAGATGATGAAGGATGGATGGATAGAAAAAGAAGAGAACATATTACAAACAGTTACATCACCACAAAAGTAAATTATCCCATGACAACTGATGGACAGAAACAAAATCACAGAAAGCACTTAACAAACAGCTCATCTGCACAACAGTAAATTATGCTAAACTAAGGATTATTAAACATCTGAGATTTCTTTTACTCAGTTAATTAAAGGAACTGCTGGCAAGTAATTAGCTGATTCTGACACTTGGTTTAGTTTGCAGTTCATATAAAATATTAGCTGTACCACAGCCAGCCTCAACATGGGATTTCCTTAGGAGAAACCATGGCATCATTTGATATGATGTGATTTAGAGAAGGAGCAGAATGAGATAGTGCATGATTTTATAGTGGGATGAATGTGGCCATCAAGGAGAAAAACAAGGACTACAAAAAATGTGTACTGTAAAGGTAGCTTGCTGGTGGTGAAAACAGGTAAGCTATATGAGTGAGAGGGGTGTGAGTTGGAGAGATGGCAGCCTGATGATGGAAGATACAGAGGTATGGAGGTGATCTGTCTGGTGACCCCTTCTCTGCATACAACATCTGGTTATAAAGATATAAAATGAATAAAATACAAATTACATGTACATATTAATTTATCTATCTACTTCCCATATCTATCTATCACTATTATTTTTACCTTGATCCTGTAATGCGAGACCTGTAGGCATTTCTGTTCCTCCTCAACAACTCATCCTTCAGCCTGGACTCAACCTGGTGCACATTCAGATGAGCCTGGGGCCACAACACCAGCATCAACCCTCCTCCCATGCCACATCATGCTGCCCTCCCTCACACACTCCATCATCTTGTTCTCCCACCTGAAAAACAGGACAAAATTAATGGACAATGAACAGAAAAATAAACAGAGGAAAGTTTGAGAGGGTACAGGAAAATACGAACATAAAGGCAGCCAGTCCCAACCCTTCATTGTGATGGTGCCTGGTGGTCTAAAGGTTCAAGTGCTCCAGTTGGAGTGATGTCCTTACACAGAATCAGTCCTCAAGAGAAATCATGTAATGCCACCAAGGGAAGTAAGCCGATCATCTACCCTTAAACGCACTGGAAAACATAAAGAGTAGTGTCTGATGCCCCAGTGGACAGCAGTAACCAAACATCATCCTTTGTGGGACAGCGAATATAACAGCAGGAATTGTTTGGCAAGGACAGATAAATCCCAGGCCACCACCGGCTGCTCTCGAACCCTCACCTCCGTCTTTCTCAGGTGACGCACTAACCTTTTGCACCACGGCAGAGGCTGGATCTCCCATCTTGCCAATCAGAAGGGCTACAGTCCCCGAGCACTGCCACACCTCCGCCATACGAAGACGCAGAGTAACATTTGTAAAACCGGCCAGTGGAGCCGTCTGGTTATATCGATGCCATTGCGTGATAGCTTCCCTCTCCAGCACCTGGAAAACTTCAGGGAATTACACTGATGCACATTTATGATTTCTTTATTCTTTTACTAATTTTAATGACCATTCTGCTGTACAATAAGTTAGGTTAGGTTAAGTTACTGGAAACTTATATGGATTAGGTTAGAATCAGTCATGCTCTTTTCTATAAAAAATGAAAGTAAAATGCAAGAAAATGATATAAAACTGATTTCTGCCCTACTGGAAAACTACCATATCTAAAACATCCAAGATAATCCAAAAAATCAACCACCTAGATTTAAAAATCATGGCAGTGTTCTCCATTATTTGTAAAATATTAATAAAAAATGCTAGACAAAAAATTAGCCATACACTAACAAGTTTGATAAGCCACTGCATTGTTGTAAATTTATGTCATGTGAAAATTTAGATTTGGTTAGGTTTGGTTAGGCTGGGATGGGTTATGGTAAGCTGGTTCATTTTGATGTAAAATAAATGACAGACAGAGTAATTCCAAAAATTTACCCTTCAATCTCCCACAAACTACTGTCACTCTTCATTATATACTAAAATAACATATTCTGAAAGGCCTGACTGAACAATTTCACCTGTGTAATGAAGGTGCCAAACTGGAGTGTTATCACCTGAATTCAGCTTCTGTTTTCTTGCCCTCACTCACTGTTTCTTCCCTCAGCCATGGAAATCATACCTCAGCATACAGATAGCGGATTGTCTTACTTGTGGTGTCTATTAAGGTGCGTCTGGCCGTCATAAAAAAGGAAATAGCCCATTCCAAGTGGCCAGCATCCTCTCTGCACTTTTACTTCCCTCCCTTCCTCCTAGCTCAAAATTCCTTCACCTGACCTTGGAAATAATAGGTTGGCATACAAATACGTGTCTTTCTTACCTGT
>JAGKTI010009000.1:1376-20096 GCA_018397915.1 Birgus latro
ACACTTTATATTTCTAATATATATATACACAGTATATATATATACAGTATATATATACAGTATACAGTACTGTATATATATACACGTATATATTTATAGGAAGTGTGGAGTGTGTGCAGTAGCACAAATTATTGATACATTGCATGGTGCTTAAAGAACAAATGATGAAAAATAGGACTTACCTACCTAGGAGGAAAATGTGGAAGCTGGAAAACCAAGCAGTATGGAATGCTTTCTATACTGAGATGAGGAGAGTGGTGGCCAAACAGGGAGCCATTAACAAAGGCGTTAATGAACAATACAGAGCCCTCAAGAATAACCTCTTGAGAGTTACTGATCCAGTATGCAGTTGGACAAAAGGCCCACCAAGATATAAGGTAACTTGGTGGTGGGATTAGGGTGAAGAGGCTACAGTTAAGGAGAAAAGAAGGCTTTTCTGGGAATGGAAGAAGGGTGGTAACAAGGACGAATACTTGGCTGCCAAGGGTAGGGCTAGATGAGAGGTACACAGGAAGTCTGAGCCACAGAGACTTTTACTTGATAACCTAAATCGTGTGGAAAGGAAGAATAGGATATTTAAGGTGGCAAATCAGGTGAAGGGGGATACCTGGGATATTATAGGTGAGCAGTGTGTGAAGAATGATGAAGGAAGGGTAGTGGTGAACAGTGGGGATATTGAAGATGCATGGAGAGGGCATTATAGCCGGTTGTTTAATGAAGAGTTTGACTGGGAGAAGGAATGTTTGGAGCCCTCAGGGGTTCTCCATTAAACAAAATTTTACCCTTAAAATTACAGCTACAGTCATAATAAAACTCTAAGACATTCAACTGTACTGTATTTTAAGACCTATTAGCAGCAAACCACAAAATATAAATGAACATACCTCATATCAGCAGACCCAGTGAGAGCACTCTTGCCAAGGCAGGTGACCTCAACACACAGAACTGCATCAACATGCTCTGACACCCGGCATAAACTTCTCATCTGCATCTGCGATTCATCCACTGACAGCTTCAGGAACTCAACTGAGCCACAGTCCTAAAAATTTAAAAACAAAAATACAGCCTTACATGAAAAAAAGAAAAAAAACTGTACAGCATTCGACTTAATTATCCTAATCCTAATCAGGCTGACAGAGTTCATGAATATGAATTTTTAAATAAAACCATTATAATAATCAAACTTGCCTAGCTCCTACACACCTCAGTGGGGCGACATAGGGTTGGATGGTGGATGGATAATAATCTCTCATACCAGATTATAACCTTCACTTCAAGCAAGTTTTGCCTTGTTTGTCAAATTCTTGGATGACACTGCAAAGCTCCCATGCACAGAATTTACAATTTTACTTTTGTAGGTGGGGGCACTCACCATCCACTCACTCGATGTAGAGCTGCTCTCGGGTGTCTGCCCTTTCCTCTCCTCCATCCTTCTTTCCTTCCATCCTCTTCTGTCTTTCTTTCCTTCATTCTTTCCTTGTCCATCTGCCTAAAAATGACTTTACACTCCCTCTTCTGTCTTTCTTTCCTTCATTCTTTCCTCTTCCTTCTGGCTGTGGGTGACTCTGAGTGATAAGCCAAATGGTTTCCTGTACATCAGCAAACCATTTGCTATGCTGGGTGGTAACCGTATAACCAAATTCTGGGGCCTGGTGGTTTAGTGGGTAATAAGGACACTCCAATTGGATGGAGCTGGTGAAGTCTTATATCCAAGGGATGGCTGGGGTTTATTGCTCACCTAATGCCACAGGGGGATGCTTGAAGCTGGTCACTCTCATCTTAAATGCCAGGACCAACTTGCCTAGCCCCAGACTCCTACTCTCCTCTTGGATGATGATGATGACTTTTCTAGATAAACTCAAATGTAACTATCAGTGTGCTAGTGGTTGGTGGGGGCACTTGCCATCCACTCACTCAATGTTGTGCTGCTCTCAGGTGCGTGCCCTTTCCTTTCTTCCTTCCCTCTTTCCATCCTTCCACTTCTGTCTTTTCTTCCTTCTGTCTATGGGTGACTCTACACTGAGTGACGAGCCAAATGGTTTCCTGTACACCAGGAAACTATTTACTATGCTAAAAAGTAACCATATACCCACATTATGGCACCTGGTGGTTTAGTGGGCAATTAAGGCGATCAAATCGGACTGAGCTGGTGCAGGTTTATATCCAAGGGATGGTTGGGGTTTACTGTTCACATAAAGCCACTTAGAGATGAGTGAGGCTGGTCACTCATCTGAAATGTCAGGACCAACTTGCCAAACCCCAGCCTCCTACATGCCTCACGGGGCAATGCTGGATTAGATAATGAATGAATGAAAAAGATGACACTGATAAAGTCGTGGAAATTTGTAATTTTAAAGATATCAGCTATACAACTTCATCAATTTTACAAACAACTCATGGCAACTGACCAACCACCATGTCGGACTTTTAAAGCCAACCCGTCGATAATCATTTGTCCCTAACCTATCCTAACAACTTTACCTTACTAACTGGAATGATCTAGGGACAAATGAGTTTCAAGTCCAATTCAAGCCACTGCCCTCTGTAAATCTATCTATCTATCTAAAGCCAGATGCCATAATCTCCTACAGGGTGGCTGTTTGTCTCTGAGATAGTTGTTTTATCAGGAAGGGCACTGACCCTCTGCCAATCCACTTGTAGACACGTAAGGAACACGTATGGGTTGGTTATATGGTTACCACTCAGCACTGTAAAATGGTTTCCTGGCTTACAGGAAACCATTGGGCTTGTCACTCAGTGCAAGAAACCTAATGTGCCAATGCCAAAATCAACAAATTTAACTTGGTGCTCTTCAGTAACAAATGTTATTTCCACAGAATTTGGGTGTCAGATGAATTTTACAATTATGAAAGATAACCATCATAAAATTTTTATCATTTGTTAAAGGGAGCCCCTCCTGTAGGTCTAAGCAAGGAATTTCTGTACTGAATGGTACTGCTAAAAACCACAGGAATGCTGTTTAGTACCATGACTGATCAAACATTAGCCTTACCTGACCAACCATCAAGATCTTATCTCTGTCAAGGAAAACTCCATCCGGCAAACCCGAGCCAGCTTCATAACCCACCAAACACTTCTCCACACTGGGTGCCAGAGCAGGGTTGTCATAGTACCACAGGGACCCACCCCAATACCGACCAGTCAAGTTGCTGCTGCCCAGTAACAGGTGCCCCTCTGACATAATATAGTAATGGTTAACAGGACATCATCATGACCTTTTTCCTACCTAAGGATGAGTGAGGGGAGAAAAAGTGGGAAGAGGTGGAGAAAATATGAATAGAATTAGAATTATCAACAGCATAGTCTGTTCAATGAGCCACACACTCATTCAATCACCATGTTGGCTGAAGACAAGAACCTGAACAATTAATCTTTGGCTATCACTAGGAGTATATATGAAAACTTTATTTTAAAGCCAAGCCTACATGCAGAGCACATAGTCAGCAGGAGAGCTACTTGGTTATGTTTTTTTTTTTTTTATCACATGCCAAGAATATCAACTAGCTACACTAAAACCTCAAACCTACCTGACTCAGTATAACAAAAAATTTGACATAACCATCATTCAACACTTGATGTAGTGCTGCCTACTTCTTCCTTAGCCTTTATCATTCTTTTTCTGTGCCTGCCCTCCTTTCTTCCTATTTCTCCCATCTTTCCTGTCACTTCTTATTGCTTTTCTTTCCTTTACAGGTGGCATTACATTGAGTGACAAGCCAAATGGTTTCCTGTAAGCCAAGAAACCATTTACAACGCTGGGTGGTAACCATATAACCAAACCATACGTGCTCCCTACGTGTCAACAAGTGGGTTGGTGGAGGGTTAGTGCCCCTCCCCGTAAAAAAAAAAATAACTCAAAAGTCAAATGACCACCCCTTACGGGATTATGGTGTCTGGCAATAGATAGATAGATAGATCATTCAACTGTAATACCGGTACCTATGACCAGTACCTATGACCGGTACCTATGACCGGTACCTTTGGTTTATTTGTTTTGTTAAAACAGTTAGTAGTACTGTAGTTACACCAAAAGAGTCACAAGCAGAGCAAACTTTGATCCATCCACTACAAGAGAAGGCAGCCTGGTCAATTAATGATCTCCCACAAATGCAACATCCAATGACTTTCAGTACATATACTGAACTGCTATGTATGTTTTACTGTTCATTCCACAACCACTTGCACCACACTACAGTAAAGTCTCAGTTATCAGTCATTGCAATATCCAGCCCAATACAATATCCAGCCCAATACAATATCCAGCACTGCTGGCTCAGCTCTATTAACCCCTAGTTTTATGATCATCTATCGATGTGTTTGGGCCTTGGTCCAGTATGTAGAGTCCTATCATCATCAACTGGACACAATCTACCCAAAACTGGCACGAGGTATCACTGCTTCGTTGATGACATATATGGAGCGTAGCCAAGAGAAAATACAATATCTGGTGGTGTCTGGCCTGACTGGTCCCCATAGATGCAGCAGGGGAGGGTTCTCCCGCCCACCATTTCTCCACCTCCCTCTGCTCCATTGGGCCCTGTCCTCAATGTCTCCTCCCATCCAAATCACCTCCCATACCCCCTCTAGACTGTATTGGCTGTGTGGCAGACATATTCTCTCCCCCTGCCCCCCACTCCTGATGCCCCCCCACATTCCTTCCACCTCCCTATTTGCTCTTATTTCTCAGTGACGTCCCATTCTCGCTCATATTGAAGAGTGAGTTTTGTATTTTTGACGGTTGACAGTGCGGTAACCATTAGATTTATAAGTGAAATATACATTTTCTGGTGTGTAAAATCAAGCTCTTCGAATCTATGAGACCAAATTTACTTTAGTGCATTTTTTTTATCTCTATACACAAGGGGTAACAATTTTTATTTTTGATGTTCTTTGATGACTCATAGTGTGGTAACCATTAGGCATATGAAAGTGAAATAAACATTTTCTGGAGTGCAAACTCAAGTTCTTGAAAATATGACCAAAATTTACCTCGGTGAAAGGTGAAAAATTGGACCCTAAATGCAGTTCTGGGGCCAGAAGGGCGGGGGAATTGCAGTCTAAAGGTTAATGGGATACCTGGCAAAATTATGCAATATTTGGTGCCAGAAAGGGGTGCAACCAACGGTTCTATGCAATATCTGGCATCGAGGTGTATCAACCAGCTCGTAAACAGTAGCCAACCCGCATGGTATTACTGTATTGCATCATTACTTTATTGTATTTGACCCTTAATTTTCATCAAGGTCAAGATGGATAGTAATGCAATATCCTGCTCAATGCCGAATATTGAGCCAACTGGGGGTACCATGCAATATCCGGCAGTTCCTGTTACTCTGCCTAAGGCTTGGCTGAACTACGCCGGACAATTGAGAATTTATTGTATCCTCAGTTTTCCATGTGGCTCTGAATAACCAAGCTGTATCCAAGTCGGGTGTGTATGGGAAGAGTGAGAAGCAATTATGGGTCTCCAATTTAAACTTTGCAAACAATGGTACCTTTTGAGCATATTCTTGTTAAATTCACAACTACACTTTTGATAACAAAACTCAAATTCATAAACAAACACATAAAGAACTGAATATTCCCCTCTTCACAGATGGGCACCCTGAGATATAAGCATACATAAACTAACCCATCATGGTAACAAATGACACATTAATGGCAGCCTACTAACCTTTATTGACAGTAACAAAGTCAAGGTGCTTGTCAACCTGACAGGGTGTGTTGTCCAGGGGATGGTCCAAATGGTCCATGCCTGGGGAAGTGGAAACATCCTGCTGGGAACAAAATAATACAGGTTACATCAAAAATAATGAAAGAGTATAAACATTTATGCAAACTCCCTACATTTTTCACATGCTATTGTACATTCTGCTATAGTACTGGGAATGCTGGTATTCTCTTCAGCCTAATACAGTATACATACTTTCATCTATATATCTATCTATTGCCAGATGCCATAATCCTGTAAGGGGTGGCAGGGAGGGGCACTAACCCTCCGCCAACCCACTTATTGACACACAGGGAGCACGTATGGTTTGGTTATATGGTTACCACCCAGCGTTGTAAATGGTTTCTTGGCTTACAGGAAACCACTTGCCTTGTCAATCAATGTAATGCCACCTGTATAAGAAGTGACAGGAAAGATGGGAGAAATAGGAAGCGAGGAGGGCAGGCACAAAAAAAGAATGATAAAGGCTAAGGAAGAAGTAGGCAGCACTACATCGTAAGTGGATGATGGTCGCCACCACCTATCACTGTATACTTACTTCTTTACGGAAAAATCAGCTGCAAACAATGTGACGCTAAAATGAATAACGTAGCAAAAAAAATATGGTCAGAAATAAGAAAAAAATAAAAACACTTCTGAGTAACCACTCACTGCCAAGCAACCCTTGACTGGACCTTGGGGTGTAGCAAGACGCACATGCGGGGCCAGCCAAAGTGTTAAAGTGCTCCAGTTGGACTGAGCCTGTGAAGGTTTACATCCAAGGAGTGGTTAGAGTTTATTGCTCACGTAAAGCCACTCAGGGATGTGTGAGGCTGGTCACTATCATCTTAAATGTCAGGACCAACTTGCCTAGCCCTGGGCTCCTACACTCCTCATGGGGCAACACTGGATTAGATGATGATGATGATGACTACTGTGTAGTTCCATTGTACTGTTATCACACACACACACACACAGAACTGCTGACAATACAGTACTTTTCATTTACACTGCTGTGCACCACCCCATGCAAATACCCATAAAAACTCCATAGTTTTCTCTATTAATACAATAACCATTAAACTCTATGGTACAATACCATCAGCTTGATAAGAGAGACCTATAAAATTAATGGAATTGTGTTGTTAAATAAGATATGACGGTAAAATGGAATGCATGTGAAAGGGTGATTCACACAATAAGATGTGCTGTGCCCTACTTTGAAACATTCTGTCATCCTGCTGTCAGAGCTTAGGGAAACAACAAGGCACTTCCCACTGGCTGGCCACAGTGTGGGAGGCCCCATCAGGTATGACATCACAGGTAGTGGCATTTCCCATTTGTCAAGTATGATAGTGGGAACAACTTACAAGTTATTTTAGTGCCTCCCTTTGTCTAACAGGCATAGTGAAAGTTGGCTGTACAGGTAACTTAACTGGCCTAACAATGCTGTCACTATAAACCAACCTAACCCTAACACTTCTCTGGCAATTACACAGTTGTGGATGGGTATCATTAAGCTTACAATGTCGATTCTAGTTCTGGAAACTGGCATTTGTTGCTGGTGGATAGTATGGAAATTACAGTGGTTGAGAAAGTACTGTTACACTGTAAATGAAGTGGGGGATTAACTGAATGAGGTGGTGAATGTGAATTGTGAAAGAAATAGTTCATCTTCAGAACAGTCCAGTACAGAAGATAATATAAAGTATGCAGCTAAAAATGGCAACATTGAGGATGCTTAAATTGGTTCATTATGAGGATGGCATTTGTGAGAAATGTTGAAGCATGAAGTGATTATGATAGTACACTGCTATACAACTCTCAATTAACATATAGGAGGTGTAATACAATGTAGAGTGGAACCTGTGTAATGTGGTAGGGTGTGACCTTGCAATTTTTCCAAGTACTGTAACAGTCATTATGCTTATTCAAAAGTGCCAGTACATTATGATCAAGTTAGCTTGTTCAAATTTAAGTGAGACAGATAGGCCTATTCTTACCTACTGCCACTGTTGATTAAAGCTGCTGTATCAAAATCTTGAAGCTAAAATAATGCTTAATTTACTATACAACTAGTACCAACCTCAAACGTGTGAAGTATTGTAATGGTATCGTTATTGTATAGACGTCCAAAAATTATTATAGCCTATTCGGTAACATCGGCTCATTTGCGTAATTACGTTATGTGGGCTATAATACACCCATAGTGTGCCAGCTCCTCCACATGAAACTGAAAGGAAAATTGCATAATAAATGATTCTAAGTCCATTCTAATACGAGATCTATTAAAATACCATTGCTGCCATTTGTTCCGGAGAATTTACGTCCATATCTCCATCCTCTTTGTCTGTTGCATTTGCCATGGCAAACGTTTGTGATCGTGTGGCTTTTAATGACCCACGCTGATTTACCACGCTTGCCTCAGCTGTGCTCAACACTTGTGTCACAGACTGTGTATATTTGTGCTATGTGTGTGTTAGCAGTGATACTCCCACCCCCATGCTAACCCCACCCCAAGGGTCCCACCCTAGCCCCGCTAGCGTGACGTCACAGGCTGCCGGCAAGTGGGTTCTCATTGGCAGCCTCTTCGCCGCCCACCCAATGACAACGTTTGTTTACTTCTCATGCTAACTTACCCACTTCACTAATATTCTGTAGAGGCGTTTTATGGCTTTATTGTTGTTCTCCTATTATAGGAAAAATTATCTATGTGACATTTATGAAGTTGTAGTACCATTGAGGGCGTAATAGCGTTTTATTTTTATTGGAGGACTGGTGGCCAAGCTTTAGGAAGTGTTTTGTATCGGACATGGACTGCGTGAGATGGCAAACCAAACAATTTATGTGAACTTGTGAGCTCTAACTCCAGGTGCGTATTCTACTTACAGTCTAAAGCATTCTTGAGAGTGCAAACTGCAAAAAAAGAGTGGTTTGGTCCGGGTAATACATTTTTAATGGATCATCAACTAGCTTGCCACTGATTGTAAGCCAGTTCGAGTTCAATGATGGTTTATAGTATTAGGTAATATTGTTCATTGCACTGGCCTCTCTTGACCTGTGATGTACACGAAGTACGACAAGAGTATATGGCTTCAGCTCAGTTAGGCTGTATGTAAATTATTTTGATTAACCACTACAGTAACGTTGTACACTAGGCATGTCAATGATTTTTCTTTAACTTTGGCTCAGCATGAAGTTTTTGTTTCCACTGTGCATAGCCTGACATACCTATTTCACACATATTCAGCCTATTACCTACACTTCTGTATGCCTTTCTGACAAATACTGTGAAATATAATTTCATTTTAACATGAAATAGCCTGTAGGTTAGCTGTTAGTAACATTTCATGTTGCCATTTAATTCTTTCATCCACTACTTATTCTGACTTATAGTTTAGGGAAACAGAGTATGCATTAATAGTAATATAATTAGATAAATAACCTGTATTTTCCTGTAAAACTGCTTTTTTGCTTCAGTGGAGTTCATCTTAGTTTATACACTGGACACAAGTTTATAAACATTGTTACTGCTGCAAGCATTATCAGTTTGGATTTTATTGTTGATATTGTTGCAGTATGTGCCTATATTATCAGCAGGTCTGTGCAGTATATTAAATATAGTATAATGTTCATTGACCTATACTTCTGTTATCTTAACTTGCCTTAGATTTTCACCCTTTTGTCAGCTCAGTGGCAGAATAACAAATGACCATACCTCTAGGTTACATGCTTTCTATACCATTTCATCACTAGTATCATAATGTAGTAATAATCTCTTGTTATATCAGTATTCAAGGTGGAGTGCTGGTAATGTCTGGCCAAGTCAGAGTAAAGTAAAAATGTCTGGGAATCTGGACAATTTTGCCATTGAAAGTTTGGGTGCTCAGAAATGTCTAAGGCTGCATCCACATAAAATGCATTCTGGTGTAGGCAGAGTTGTACATCACAGTAACTAATAGAAAGTTTTGCTTGCAACTTTGTCCAGTGAGGGCACTTCTGTGGGTTGTAAGTAATGTAAAACACATGCCACACCAGCAAGTATTTGACGTGAATGCAGCCATACTCCTAAAGAAAAAAAGAGCCCTGCTTCCTGGAAAATTAACCCCTCTTCATCGACAAAGAATGCCATTGCATTTTCCATTCTGAGAAATAGGTAGAATGGATCCCATCTAAAACAAGCCATAGCTTTATGATATGGTAAGTTACATCACACTGACCATGAACAAGTACTGTACAGTATTTCCATATACTGTACAAGTGTTTTACTGGCCCTTATGGTATGTTTTGCATTTTCCATTAACTTTGTGACTCCGATAAGACACTAATATTTTGTTATATAATCACTGGGTGCACAATAATTAGGTATATATAGTACTGTACTGGCAAAAATAATCAGAGGATCACAGATTATTTCAGTGAATATTTTCATGTGGTAATGGTTCTGGTGAAGCATGTAAATACAGAATACCTTTATATATATATATATATATTACATAAATATTACTTTATGCTGGCTTTTATTACAATTATTATTATTTTCATTCTAACTGCATTGAAAGTTACATAAAATAGTGTTATCACAAAGCTGTAAAAATAAATTTTCTTATTTCTCATGTATTTTGTATTTCATTGTTCCTCATCAAGATAACAAATGTACAGTACAGTGATGTAGTGGATGTGGCTGAGGAACACATCCTTCCTCTATCATAGCTTCAGAGCAACTGATGCTTGTTGTTGGAACATGAGAACTTTGGAGGGAGGGTCTGGCAGCTTTGTGGAACTAGCTGGTTTCAAAGTGTGGCACTTAACACATTGTCTTATGTACTTTATACAGCACCTTAAGCATTGCCCTTTCAGGCTGCTGGTGTACATAAATGGCTTCCAGAACAAAGGGGTTACATCTTTATATACTGGGTATGCAGTGATGCACTAAATGCAGTGGCAACAGAGATTAAAAGCCATTTCAGTAATTCCCTTGCTAAACTACCTACACAGATAATTAACCCATATTTTCCGTGATGGTGCAGGGGGCTGTCGCCATACGATGGATCAGCGTCCTTTATCACATCATGTGACAAAACATGGAGGACAGCAGAAGCATGCACCCTCTGGGCCTCACCCATCCAAAAGGAACTACAAATTACTCATTGATCCAGTGCTTGTTAATGGTGCTAACAAGCTTTACAGGTGAGATTCTCAGTTAGTTACCATACCATTAATAATTGTAATGTCATGTTTAACCTTGTCAACCTGAGAAGTCCCTCTTGGGCTGAATAAAACTACTATATTTGGCTTTATCTGGAAGGAATTATAAAGAGCTGATGGAGGCTACTTGTAACTCTTCAGTGCATGAGTCTCTCCTGAGCTGAGTAAAATTATCAGCAAATAACCAGAACATAATATATGGTACATCACATCCTTAGGCTGAAAGAGGAAATGGAAGTCTTTGTAACTATACAGGTAGTTTGGTCATGTTACTTGTACTTGAAGATTTTGTTATAAAAAAATTGGTTATGTTTTGCAGGTTTGAGGGTGTGGTAGAAGGTGATCCCACCTACCCTCCAGTTGTGTTGCGTGATCCCCGCAAACCAAAAATATGGATTCGGCCAGAGACTTTAGACCTCCCAGTCCCTCGTTTCAAGGTAATACTGTGGTTACTGGGTAGCTCCTTTTTTTTTAATGTGCATGCTCAGTATAACTCACCTTTATGAGGTGGTTTCAAGAAAGCAGACAAGGGTAGCTAATATGTTTCTTTTGCATCCATCTTTTAGTTTTCATTGTATCCTCTGGTGTATGGAAAGATACTGTTACTTTATTGGCATGTTACCAGCTCAGTCGGGTCCACCAGCTCCACTGTCGTGCATCGAAGGATGTGAAAACTCTGCTTCAGTAACAGGGTCATATTTGTGCTTTACACATCCAGTAGGCAGGTGGTAAAGACAATCAAGGAATCTAAGGTACTGTATGCAGATCTCCAACTTCCCTCATCTACACAGTACATCACAGCTTCTGGACATCCTATCAGTATCTGAGTCACCTTTAGATTTACAGTAGGATGAATACACATTAAGTTTGTGGTAAAGACAAAACCTACCTATTTTCAAGTTTCTCAGTTTCCCAAATCTTTTCCCTACAAAGCATCGCAGATTATGGATACCATATCTTAGGAACTAGCCCACCAGTAGATCTGCAACTTAGGACAAATTATGGAAGTTATATCCTAATAAATGGCCTGCTTTTGGCTCCGGCTACAGACACATTAGTCCTGAGGTAAAGATGAAGCACTTCAAGTTTCAAAGTTCCCCCTCCCATCACCCAGTGACACATTAGAGATGTGGTTGCCATTTTTTGATTACTTGGCCACTGATTGTATTGCATCTTGACGCATACAGAAGGCCAGTAATGTTCCCCCCCCCCCTCCACCAAGGTTTGTGATCCCCAGCCCATGTGCATCACATTTTGTAGACACTACCTCTGTGTCCAAGTCACTTGGCCTTGTTCATTTTTGCACACAGCAGGACTGATAAAACTGAAGCCTAGCACTTAGGCTATCATGTTTGTAGGACTCCCATTCCCCTCACCCTCTGTACACAGCCAGATTGCACATGCTGTATCTCAGTAGCCAGACTTCCTTGACTCTACTACTTTACTCGGCAGAAGGCTTGTTGTTATGCCTTTTGCATTTCTAGGTTTTGCTGTAAATTCATTCCTCCTACCCTTCCAGTGTACTATAGTTTATGGACATCATACCTCAGTGGTGCGGTACCATTGTTGTGCATCCCTATACACACACACGAGGCCTAGTAAAAGCAAAGCAGATGGACATATCACAAAAACAGTGCATGTGAGAAGAAAATGGCCAAAATTCAACCCCATTACTAAAGTCCCGTTGTCCAAGGCAAGTATCTGCCATCTTAGTATAACAAAATTCATACAACTGAACAGTCCAAATACTTCCCTCCCACCTCCACCCTATCACTCTTGGTGGATGCTTTATCTCACCAATGTGAAGCCACCTTTTGTTGTCCAGATTTTCACATGTAAGGGAAGAACCAATTAATTTTCAAGGTTCTAGATTCCCCAGACCCCAGTGCATAATAACTTGTGGTTACCATATCCAAGTAGTCAGCCAGCCTTTGGTTGTACAGGTATGGCTTCACACACAGGCCAGTGGCAAGTTTTTTTTCTTTTTTCTTTTTTTTAATGCAAGGAAGAAGGAATCGAAGGCTGTGGGCCCACAAACTGTTCCATCCAAGAAAAAACAAAAACAATACGAAAGAGAGCCAAATTCAACATCCGTTCATTTCGAGATGCCTGAACACACTGCGTTTGAAAGACTGAAGATCGTAGGAAATACAGACAGAGGAAGACAGTTCCAAAGTTGACCAGCTGCTTAAATAAAGGACTGGGAGTAATGGTTAACTCTTGTATTAGAGAGTTGGACGGTAAAGGGATGAGAGGTTGTTGCTAGACGGGTGCTATGTGCCCATCGTAGAGGTGGAGGGATGCAAGCAGACAGTTCAGAGGAACAGTGGCCATTGAAGTAGCGATAGAAAAGAAATAAAGATGCAACAGTGTGGCGAAGAGACAGAGGTTGAAGGGAGCCAGTAAGAGGATGAGAGTCAATGAGACGAAAAGCCTTTGACTCCACCCTATTGAGAAGAGCTGTATGTGGGGAGCCTCCCCACACATGAGATTTGTACTCTAAATATGGTCGAAGGGAAAAGGTTGTGTAGATCAGATATTCATTCTTAGATCTTTAGTGGACAAGTTTCTAGAGAAGGGAAAGAAGTTGTATGCAGCCTTCATGGATTTGGAGAAAGCATATGACAGGGTGGATAGACAAGGATTGTGGAAAGTATTAAGAATATATGGAGTAGATGGGAAGTTATTCAAGACCGTGAAGAGTATTGAGGGTGCTAAGGCTACAGTGTGTGTGGATGGTGAACTGAGTGAATTTTTCCATTTGAAGGTTGGATTGAAACAAGGATGTGTCACGTCTCCATGGTTGTTGATTCTGTATATGGATGGGGTTATAAAAGAGATACAAGGTAGGGCAGTGGATGTTGGAGCGGCCCTAGTGAGAGAGGGCAGTGTTTGGAAACTCCATGTACCGTTGTTTGCAGATGATACTGTGCTGTTAAGTAAAGACGAAGGGGAGTTGCAAGGCTTGGTAGATGAATTTGGGAGAGTGCGTGAAAAACGGAATCTAAAGGCGTATGTAGGGAAGAGTAAAGTGATGGTCTTCGAGAGAAGTGAAGTCAGTGAATGTACAGTGAGATTGGATGGGGAGGATATGGAGAATGTAAGTTCATTTAAGTACTTGGGTAGTGTGATGAGTAAGGATGGAAGTTTAGAGGGTGAAGTGCTTGAAAGGGTGCAGCAGGGAAGAAAGGCTGCTGGTTCCTTGAAAGCAGTGATAAGGAACAGGGAAGTGAGCATGGAAGTGAAAAAGCTGCTACGTGACAGTATTGTGATACAACTCTAACATATGGAAGTGAAGCTTGGACCCTGTTGGAGGGACAGAATTCAAGAGTGAAAGCAGTGGAAATGAGTTATTTGAGAGGAGCATTTGGAGTCACATGGAGAGACTGACAAATGAGGAAGTGAAGGAGCATTGTGGTGGGGATGTGATAGGAAATGTTAGGAAGAACACATTAAGGTGGTTTGGCCATGTGGAGAGAATGGAGAGTGAGAGACTGACAAGGAGAGTGTATGTGAGTGCAGCAGAGGGAGGGGGAGACCAAGGATGAGATGGAGGGTTGGAGTGGAGAGGTATATGAGAGAGGGGGGTGTGAGCTGGGAGCAGGTCAGTGAAATGGCGGGGGACAGAGGGACATGGAGGCGATTTGTTTGTGGCCACCCCTTATGGGATTTAGGCATCTGGCAATAGATAGTAAGATAAAGTCAACAACTGTGCAGGAGTAAAGAAGGTTTGGAGTCGACTTAGCACACCGAATCTCTTGGAATCAGATTTCACAAGAGATGTAATATGTTCTTTCCAAGATAAATCCTGAGTCAATGAAACCCCAAGCATGTTCAAGGATGATACAGGAACGAGCTGGATATTATTACACATTAGTGGATACTCCTGTGGAAGATTTTGTCGGGTTGATAGGTGTAAGAACTGAATCTTTGATGCATTAAAAACAACAAGATTATTTTTACCCCAGTCAGAGATATGAGCCAAATCAGACATCAGGTGTGTTACAGCCTCATCCCTTGTTTGTAGTAGTAGTGGTACTAGTTGTTCCCTAGGCAGTCTGGCCGAACAGCCCCGAGTCCCTAAGGAAGGCCACGGCCGAGACTGGGCTTTCCCACAGAGCTCTCAAGGAGTGTATGTTGTGTTGTTGGCGTAGGTGATTGTGTGCAATGCAGTCTTCCATGATGTGCTTAATTGTTTGGGGTGCTGTGTTACATCCTGGACAGGCATCAGCGACGGAGTCATCCAGCCACTTCTGATTACTTAAGAGGGCTGGATGATGCCCACATCTCAGCCTGGCCAGATGGACCCTGTCCTCACAAGGGAGATAGGATTCAGAAGGATGGATATCAGGATGCCAAGCATGCAGCTGTGTGTTGTCTTTAAGTGACTGAATGGAGCGGCGAGTGATTTGAGTATGGATATGCTTCTGGAAGCTGGTCTGAGGCGGCCGGGGGGGAAGAGATGAGAGTATTTGTGTATGATATCGTGTGCTGGGTGTTGTTTTGATGTTCCTTGGTGTGTGTGGATGTGCTGCCATGTAGTGTAGTGGATGTTGTGGGTTTGTGGAGGCTGCAGTGAGAATTTGGGTGCTTCTCATGTCTAGATGATTCTTGACTTTGAGGACTTTGGTTTCTTGGTGTAGGTGGTCTGTGGGTGTAGTAGCTGTGCAGCCTGTGATTATTTTTAGGGCCTTGTTTTGTATGGTCTGAAGAGTGTTACAGTATGTTTTAGTGAGGTTAGGAGCCCAAGCAGGGCTTGCATAATTCATCACTGAATGTATATATTGTTTGTATAGTGTGGTGGTGGTTTCTTTGTTGTGTCCAAATGTTGTATGGGCCAGTGACCTCAGGGCATTGAGACTAGGCATTAATTTATTTTTGATGTTTGTGATGTGTTGTTTAAATGACAGTGATGTATGTTACACCAAGGAATTTGTGTGTGTGTGTGTGTGTGGTAGGGGAGTGTTGTTTATGGTGAGGTGTGGGATGTGACTGTGTCTTCTGTCCAGTTTGTGAGAAGGGTCACTGTAGTTTTGGCTGGGGCTATTTTGAGTGTGTTTGTAGGGAACCATTCGTGTAGTGTTTTGAGGTAAGGTTGGAGGATGTGTGCGACTGTGTTTGCATTTTGGTGTGTACATGTAAGTGTTATGTCATCTGCATAGGAAGCTATGTGTATCTGTGGTATGTGGGGTGTGGGTATGTCGTGCATGTATAGGTTAAAGAGTGTAGGGGACAAAACAGATCCTTGGGGGACACCATTTGTGAAGTTTTTGATGTTCAAAGACTGACCAGCAAAAGTTACATGTCCGTTGTTTGTTGAAGTAACTGCTGAGATGGATGTTGCGGGAACTGAATGAAAACGTGAATGGTGGAATCATCAGCATACGAGTGGATAGGGTTACATGTACAACTTAGAAGGTCATTGATGAATTAAAGGAAGAGAGTTGGTGATAGGACAGAGCCCTGAGGAACACCACTGTTGATAGATCTAGGAAAGGAGCGATGGCCGTCTACAACAGCGGCTGTAGAACAACCAGAAAGGAAAGCTAGAACTGAAGGCACAGATAGAAGGATAGAAACCATAAGAGGGCAGTTTAGAAATTAAAGATTTGTGCCAGACTCAATCGAAAGCCTTTGAGATGTCAAGTGCATTGGCAAAGCTTTTGCCAAAGTCCCTATGGATTTAGAATTTGTTTCCGCCAATATATTATACAGTAGTTAGTCGGTGCCATCCATCAGTAAGTAGGGTACTATGTATTGTGCTGTAGCACCAGCCAGTCAAGGTGGTACTATTGAGGGGGATGGCAGTGCTGGTGATAGGGAAAGCTGGAACTCCTGTTTCATTGGCCATCAGAATATCCTGACCATCCCCCTTTGCTGACCTTTTCAGTGTGACACTAACATGGAGAGTAGGCCAGCATACTCTCCCAGACACTTTTCTCTAACTGCCTCATGTACTACTCTACATGCGCTTTACATATCACACACGTACCCCACTTCGTAACAGAGGTTTACACCAGCAAGAGCATGCAACCAGAAAACTTTTCCCCAGCCACCTAGTGGCAGACGTATTGAGGGGAGGTGTGATGCGGGCTCTACCATCATAGTTTTGGGGACCAGGGTGGGATGGGGCGTGGATCTGTGCTAGAGGGTATAGGGCATTGTAGTTCCCAGGCTACAGTTTCCACCCAATAGAGAGGGGCTTGAACCCGGGAGTAGTGCCCCAGGAGGCTTCCCCATCAGTGGGTGCATAGTGGCGGGGCAGTTATAGTGCCAGGTTGTGTTTGGAGGGTGTCCCTGTAGCTATTCTGGCAGGGTGCCCCAGGCCACTGGTCATGGCTGGTGAGCTATGGGTCCCAGGTCCCAAGCCTGGACTTTGGACTGTGCAGCTGGGCAGGTCCTGTGGTCTGGCTGTCCCCTTAATTTAGATTTTATTGACATAACAAAAACAAATGAGAAAAAGAGCTAGCCTGAGGAAACAAAATCACCCAAGGGGATCAGAGTGACATCTTGGAATGTGGATAGTTTGAAAGGGTAGAGCGGGGGAAGTAGCTGAGGCCATGAGCAGGAGGTGGTTTGAAGTTAACTGTGTACAGGAGGTTAGGTTCAGGGGTGGATCAGCCAGAATGATTGCTGGGCGAGATTGTAGATATAAGTTATTTTGACAGGGAAGTACAGATGGGTATGATGGTGTAGGTGTATTGGTTATGGAAAAATGAGTGGAATATGTCTTGAATGTAATGAGGGTGAATGAGAGGATTATAGTAGTGAAAGTTTTGTTTGGTAGGTTAACAGTTGCATTTATATCAGTGTATGCCCCACATGTTGGCTTGGTTAATGTAGGAAAAGATAGATTCAGGGATAGGGGGATGTGCATATGGTATGAGGAATGTAGAAGGGGAAAGGATACTCAAGTTTGGGGAGGCAAATAACATGATTTTGTGTAACACACATTATAGGAATAGAGAGAGTAGGTTGATTAAATTTGAGTCTCAGGGAAATAGTAGCCAGATAGACTATTTTCTGGTCATGAGGGCTGATAGGAGGATGGTGAGGGATGTTAAAGTTATAGGACATGAAGAGTGTGTGCAGTAACATAAATTACCAGTATGTGACATGATGCTTAAGGAGCAGGTGGTGTAAAAGAGGACCTATGCACCTTGGAGGATAACATGAAAGTTGAAGAATCAAGGAGTAACGAATGCCTTCTATAGCAAGATTAGCAGAGTGGTGGCTGAAAGGGAGCTGTTGACAGAAATGTTCATGAACAGTACAGAGCTCTCAAGAATGAACTCCTGAGAGTCACTGATTCAGTGTGTGGATGGACAAGGGGCCTCCTAAGACATAAAGTAACATAGTGGTGTAATGAGAGTATAGAAGTTGCAGTTAAGGAGAAAAGAAGGATTTTTCTGGAATGGAAAAGGGGAGGTAACAAAGAAGAAAACTTTGCTGTGAAGCAAAAGGCTAGAAAAGAGGTATACAGAACACAATCTGAGTCTCGGAGACTTTTGCTGCACTCAAAGGAGGAATTTGACATTTAAGGTAACACATCAGATGAAGTGAGGAAAACAAGGATATCATAGGTAAGCAGTGGATGAAGAATGATGAAGGAAAGGTAGTGGTGAACAGTGAGGATATTGAAGATGCCTGGAGAGGGCATTATAATTGGTTGCTGAATAAGGTGTTTGGATCATGGAAGGTTTGGAATCAGTGGATCCAGTGTTTGACCCTTGGCCTTTGATTGACGCTGCTACTCTTAGCGGCAATAGGTAGGATACAGT
>JAGKTI010009001.1:0-16593 GCA_018397915.1 Birgus latro
CAAATAACTTCAGTCCAAGACGGTGACGTTTTGATGGCACATACTGAATAAATGCTAAGTGTCCCTGGAAAAGAACAAGCTACTCATCGATCACAATCTTCTGAAACGGCCGAAAAAGCCTCACAAAAGACTCCTTGAGCATGGTGATGATAGGCCTTATCTTCCACAGCCTGTGTCAGTGGGTGCTGGGCCATAGTTCCTGTTGAAACGAAGGAACTGTGGTATATAGCTAGGTACAGTTGCTCAGAAAAATTCATTCCCTTACCAAGCTGGCCCACAGACGTTTTGTTTCGGTAACTGGATAGTAGACACATGTACGAACACACAAACATAGTACACACACATATATACGAACGCACAGACACTTACCTCTGGCCTTAATTATGTTTATCAGATAACTTCCTCTATAAGGAAAGTCGAACGCATATTTAACCCAAGACACATCACTGCACAGCGTATAGCAGGTTATATTTCTCTAGGTATAGCAAAATCATTTATAATTTTTCCAAACTATTGCCGTCCTCATCCTCCATGTGAACCTGCTTCCACCACACCATGTTTGCTTTTTATTAAAGTAAAGATATTGTGTGTGTTTTGCAGTCCTAATATACAGTAGAAATGTTTTTTCACGAACAGTTAATTTACTCTATAACAGCATTCTTCTATCCTGTCCCTGAGCCTGATGCTCGAACAACAACCCTCTTTAAATGATTCGTGTTTCGGGAGGTGAACTCAGGGAAAGCCTCGGATCAGTCCCGCAGTTCACGAAGACTGCTGATGGGAGTGGGAGGGCAGGGTATGGTAGGAGACGGTGTGGCTTGTATAATCATGGAATTAAAGTTTGTATGTTCAGTCTCATTGAAGCTTTATAACACAGCAACACATGACACGTTAGTAATTCACATATAATATCCTTAACATGGGCATAGTAACCGGAAAATGATATTGCCCTGCCGCTACTGACATAACATCACAGGAAAATCCCCAACAGTGTTAAATAAACTGAACACACACACACACACACACGAGTATTCCACTTACAATATTGTCTTCGCTTCTTGGCAGTACTAATGAATACCTCCATTAATTAAATCATTCATCCACTTCAGGCTTTATTTCTGCATTATTATATTATTATTATTATTATTATTATTATTATTATTATTCGATGCAGTGAAGCCATCGTCCCTGTGACAATGTTATTTTCCGCTGCGTCTTGATATGCTGGTCACAGAGGGAAGAACGACGTCGGAGCGAAGATAGCCATTAATGAATATACCGTGACATTTGGAAGTGTGGTGGAAGTAGAGGAACACAGACTGCTGTCGACAGCGTTACGACAGTTATGTTCACAGATAAAAACGTCAGGACATCAGTGTTTGTCTACATCCAAAATATTTCCATAATACTCTCTGCCACAGGTGATTCCAAACGTACTTTACTGTGTGAGTCTCGTCCCATCTCTGCTCACCTCTATACTTGTATAATACACGTTACGGAATGGTATAACAGGAGGTAACGTATCCTTGCTGAGGAGCTATGCACAGGCCTTCCATTAGCAAGAGTCACGTTACCCTAGGCAACACCCAGTTTTATCCTCAAACACAACATTTTACCCCAATATACTGAAACCATGAGATATATAAATAATACATAATTACTGCTTGACCTGCTACAATACTGAACGATTATAGTAACAAAAAAAAAAGATGTAGTTTCATGCTTCTATGCAGCACTGATAGACATATCGAGGTTTTCAAGGAATTCATACTATCCCGATATAAGAAAGCAGCATATTTCTGAATGTGAGTTTTTTTTATTTTTTCACCTCTTTGATGTTAGGAATGAACGAGATAGCTTCTTGTAGCCTACTTATAAATGAAATTTTGTACAATATTTGCAGCTTCAGTGAGACTTTGATTAGTTTAATATTGCCCAGAAAGCAACAATGTGCATTACCCTAAACAGTAGCCTACAGGGGGTCTGATTATCCTAGTGTAGGATATTTTGCCCTAAAATAGCACTTCTATGTTCTAGCCGTAATATAGACACCTATGGCTGCGTATTTTCCCATAGTCCCATTAGTAAACAGCTAATTCATTTTAGGATCCACAGCCCACATACACTTGCTCGATTAACAATACAAACAAGGATACAGTATTAAGTGACTGGGTAACTATATTCTAAAAATATCCTCGTTAGTCCTGCACTGAACTGAATTATTTCGTGATTCATGGAAGGTGAAAAATGATGGGCCTGTGCAATGCTGTTTCTTTCGGTAGCCATAACATTAATCTGAAAACTTGCACTTGTAACAAATTTGCCTTATAATAAGTTTCAATAGGGACTGCTAAAATATCAAATATGAAAAGCCCTATTTATAAATTAAACCCTCAAATAGCCGTCTAATTATTTTCCAATATAAATGAAAGTGTTTGGGATAATGAATAAAGTAGGGACGCACATAACGTAATTTTTATTTTAACTCGCCAGCCTACCAAAGTTAACAAAATTGTTTAGAAAAAGGCGTCTCACAGAAAATCCCAGCCTTTTTAGATATGATTTGTAAGAATAACCACCACAAACAACTGCAAATTGTCTGTAATGGACACACACAAAATAATGAAAGCTCAAATCTCACACCATAGCAAAGAAGATAGTATTTTGACTGGCTTCAAGATAAATCACGAAAATGTTGCTCCAGTGATGGCTCCAACAATTGAAGACACGGATGTCTATCAGAAAACAGTGCTGAAAAATGATTTATAACCATCCCAAGACCGTTAACTCTGTCATCCAACAATTTCATACGTTTATGACAGTAAGTTCAGTGTCAGGCAGTAAACCATCTTTTTCATCGTTTGACTTTATCTATGCAAAATCATGAAGACTACGAAAACATAGCAACACGTGTTGGTATTAGGAATGTACACTGTATTACGTCAAACAAAACAACGATATCATGCATACTTTAAAAATGAAATACAATTAAATGAAAGTAAATATTGCCACCAACCGTTAACACATCCATGGATTCATTTCACCTGACCCTTTGGAGCCGATTCCCGAAAAAAACGAATCGTGTGGTATGGTTTCAGTAGCAGGTTCACACGGAGGACTGAGACTACAAAAGCAGAGAGACAGTATATAGAAATTAGCATTCAGTATAAGGATATAACCTGATACACGTTGTGCGAGGACATATTTTGGGTAGAATATGAGTTCGACTTTCCTTACAGACTTAGTTATCTGATGAACATAATTAATGCCAAAGAGATAAGTGTTTGTGCGTTCGTATAAGTGTGTACTACGTTTGTGTGGTCGTTCATGCGTTTGCTATTCATTGTTACCAGAACAAAACTTTGCTGTGCCAGCTTGGTAAGGGAACGAATTTTTTGGGCAACTGTACCTACCACGGGGCATGTACTTCCCAAAGACAGGTGTGTGCACAATTTCGTCCATTGACCAATAATCATGGAGCATATGCTTTTTCACGTGACCCATCATCAGTCAGTGCGAGCCAAACACACAGTTCCCCCGCCTCTACTGGGAGCCAATCCTTCATCTCTGAGCTGTCACTCATAGATATCTCCAGCCAGCGGACAGAGATAGCCTGGTGGGAGTTGACTTCATCCATCAAGTACTGCATTATTGCTGATGTAAAGATAGCCTGAAAGAAGGACAGGATTGTGTGTGGACCTTCCTGAAGGTGTTGTATCTGTACACCTGCCCATGTTGCATCAAAGGTAGGTAATGCTGGATGGAATCCTTCACCCTCCTCTCACACAAAAATGTCAAGCTTGCCGACACTGGGGCGTCTTGGGCGCGATGTTGGTCCACCTGTATGTTTCTCTGCACCACGTGCACGCCCACATCCATGTGTGCGGGCTCGGGGACGGCCATGGGCAAGAAGGGAGGGGAAGGAGAGGCGGACGTGGGGTAGGATGAGGGTGATGACTCACCTGAAGTTGGGACTCCCTGAGGAGATGCTGGCTGGCCACATTGGCTACGCAGACCACGGGCAACCATAGATGAATGGCCAGGTTGTGGGGAAATGGCCCTTGAAGTGGTTGGTTGTGGCAGGGAGGGACAACGCCACACTTGTCGCGAGTGTGGTGATGGGATGAGGCAGTGGCGTTTATGGACTTGATGCCCGTCACAATCACTACCGTCTCCTTCACTTTTCACTGCTCCAGGGTCATCCACCTCTTCCTCAGAGGTGAAGGTGTCACTTTCATAGACGAGTCCCGCCTCCTGAAGCACTATGAGGGCCTTTCCCGACGTGTCAGAGTGGGAAGGGGACAGAGTGCTTGACATATCGCTCTCTATGTGATAACTTCTCCCTTTTTCCGGGGAAGTTTGACCACTGTCAGATAATGTGGATACAGTTTCATCCAAAGCATGCCCTATTGCACTATAGCTGAGCCCTTTCTCTGTATCCAACGGCAGAAGTCTGGCAGGGGCAGATGACGCAAAGGGGCCGCCTGGGGGGAGGGACAGAATTGAACGAAGATGATTCTGAAGACATCTCTCCACTTCTGGGCAAGTCACAGAACAAACTGAACCACGCTTGCGTAAGCTACCGGGAGTCCCTCCTTACCCTTTGGTACCGAGATGAAATGGCGGCTGGTTCAAAGAGCGGCGGGAAGACAAAGCGGCTATACCCGCCACCCGGCAGACCCTGTCCACCAGATGCCTGCCGTGGTATATGCCATGTCCCGGCTCGTAGGGGCTATGGACTCTGTCAAAGGCCTTCTCCAAATCAACAAAAAGAAAGTAGAGATCCCTTTTATTTCCTATATATATATATTTATTCCTAAAACTGTCGAACAATGAATATGGCATCAGTGGTTCCTTTTGCTGCACAAACCCAAACTGCATCTCATCAATATTCATTCTTTATCTAGTTATACCTTCTGGAACTCACCCCCACTATCTTCACTATCTGGTCTAAAAGTTTTATGCCTATCTAAATTCTTCTTTCCAGGGCATCACTCCTCCATTTGTACACTCGGAAACCACTATCTCTCGCCCACGCGGGTCGGACCGGATATTTGGACCGGATCTTTTCTAGACAGACGGTCCACTGTGACTGTCAATGGGCAACACACGCACGTACACATGTTATGAACCAGTCTAGGCTTGACTCTCAGTCTGTCACGTATAATGCATCTAGCTATAGATAATGCTATGCAGTCATAATATGGCTGTATAGATGGCAATATATATTAGTTTATAGCATTTTATTCCCTTCAATGCCTTCACTAAACGTGGACACGTCAGAAAAAGCCCATAGCTTTTAAGAAACTAGGAATGAAACAAAGCACTCCCAAACTATACAGTGAACCCACACAACGGGTTCTGCTTGCGTGCGTGCGTGAGTGCGTGCATGTGTGTGTGTGTGGGTGTGTGTGTGTGTGTGTGTGTGTGTGTGTGTGTGTGTGTGCGTGTGTGTGTGTGTGTGTGCAAGCTTGCAAGATACCCTGCTGTTGGAGCTTGGTTTGGTGGTGGGCAGGTTGGGGTGGGTTGGTGGGTGGGTGTACAGGTAGGGTGGGCAGAAAAGGAGGATACTGTGGCCGGGGTGGGCACGGTGTATGGTGTGGGCTAATGAGCAGGATAGTTAGGGTGAAGTGAGTGAGGTAGGTGAATGGGTGGGTGAAGTGAATGAGGTAGGTGAATGGGTGGGTGAAGTGAGTGAGGTAGGTGGATGGGTGGGTGAAGCGAGTGAGGTAGGTGGATGGGTGGGCTGAGTGGGGCAGGTGAGCAGGCAAGGAGGGATTGGTTGGAGGCCAGGGCTTGTGCGCACAGTGGACAGGCAGACCAATTTGTGTGGATGGGTGGACGAGTGAATTCCCAAAGTACAGGGCAAGAGATGAGGTTATGTTGGTGCTTCTTATGATAATCCTATGATATTCGCCTTATTTCCACTTAAAAGGGAGATTTATTTATTTATTTCATGTCTTTCTCGTCAGCTGCTAGGAACATTATATATTTCTGCATGTATCATATAGTTCCCCTTTCTCTTGTGCTTCTACTTCGTCTTATATTAAATTTTTTTATTTTTATTTACACACCCTACTACCCATGATATTCTGAACGCTGACACATTTCCACCCACAGGGGAGAACTCGGCCGCCATGCAGCATGATGCATTGCCAGACACCAGCAGCGAGGGACCCGGATTCTCCTCTTCCTCCTCCTCTTCATCCAGTCTCTTCGCCATCTCCCCTTTCCTCCTCTCCCTCGTCTCCACCTTCTGCATCGTATACAGCGATTGGACAAGAGGAATATCAACAATCTTCAATCACTCCTCAAATAGTTCTCGGGTACTCAAGGCTCGCTATGTAAACACTGGACTAGCCACTTTGAAACTCTTCTGCTTATCAATAATTCCCAGTCAATTTAAAGCCTTTTCTTCCAGCAATTATTTATCATTTAAGAAACATGCTTTATTACACCAGGACCTTCTCAATTCCTGCATGCCACCTAAGTTCATTTTGATAAGTGTAAAGTCGAAAATATATTCAGTTGCATTGTTCAGATTTGATGTGATTGATGGGGGGGTGAATGCTGACAAAACCAGATGATGGAAAGGCTAACTCCTTCACTGTGATCACATCTTTTTTGTTTTTTGTTTGCAAGCCCTGGATGATGACATTCGCCTTATGAGTGAATTTTCGAACTGGAGGGACTAGATGCATCCTTCATCAACCCCTTCAGTACTATTCTGTTCACTTAAACGTGGCCTAAATTTCCCAGTCTCTATCTTCAATGCTCAGCTGTAACGAGGGATAAACATCAGAAGATGATGCTGGTCATAAGTTCCATTAAAAGGATGGGGAGACGTAGCATGGTTTGTTTTTTTTCCACTGAGTTACGTGAAATAAGCAGCAAAAGGACGAAAATCAGGGGCAGTCATTTTGGCTGTGTCGGGTGAAAATTGTCTGGAAGAGTACAGACCAAAAAACATCATTGCAGTGGAGAGGCTGGCCAGTTCCATCCCTTTGTAAGTTTTCTTTTTTTAATTTCTGCATTTTTTACGAGGCCCGGTGGTAGTGTACATAAATTTACATATATATATGCTTTACTAGTTTCGTCTTTCTATATATGATGATTGATGTACTTTACAACTATGTACCCTTTACCTCTCGATGTACTGTATATTATCTACTTCAATATAAATGCCCGTTTTGTTGTTAACTCTTGCTACCTCCAGATATTTATGTTCGGCTTGGGAGAGATTTTTAGAACTGAAGGAATTAGCGTCAGCCTTCATTAACACACTCATTTCTTTTCTTTCATTTTTTTTTTTTTAATAAGGCAATCCAGAGGTAGCAGGTAAACAAACATGAAAAAGACGATACCAATTTTAAATACCGACCACATAAGTCCGATGATGCATTTTTCATATTATTTTTACATACTGTTTATTTTATTCAGCTTCCGACATACATCTCGAAGTGTGTGGCTTTTTTTTTTAGCATTAACGAATTCCTCCAATACAAGGGACTTTATACACTGAATTAAATTGTCTGGGGGTAGCTAGAATCGTCCAAATCAGGAAACAGGGTTGTTTGTTGTGACGTATTTTTATCGCCCACCTAGGGAGGCGCCTGTGTGTCTGTATGTGTGGTTGTTACCAATATATCTCAAAATCGAGTTGGCAAATTGTATCCAAACTTTGTGAGTAGGATCCCGAGATATATAGCTTGTTTGTTCATAATTCCGGCGATGGTCTGATGATTTGTCTCCGATTGCCAGAGGATTTTGCGAGAAAAATACCCTCCAACTTTTTGTTTTAGCTTGCTGTTATTCACCATTTTTATCGTACCCTCAGTGAAGAGAATACCTACTTAATCGGTAACTATTAGAAATTCTTCAAAAGCCCGTTGTACTCACTGATCTTCACCAACATAATATCCTTTACTTCAGACTTGCCAGCGCGATATTTAACTTAGCAGGAGTAAACAGCGAAATTCCAATACTTTTTTCCGATTCTGGTGAAGCTGCGATGATATGTCTCTGACTGCCAGAGGATTACTGATCTAGTTTCTTAGTGATGGCGGGCAATACGCATTCGTGGGCAAATGCAAGGGCTTTGATTTATTTATTTTTGCTGCCTCCAGAGAACTGAATTGTGGTTAGGAGAGGCTTTTTGCGATGGAAGGGTTAGGTATCGCGTAAATAAACTCTTATAGTGTGAGAGGTCAATCCTAAATCAGATAAATTCGTCGAGAAGCAACAGGAATAGATTTCATGGCACACACACTAATATTTTTCAAGTTAATTTTGCTTCCTTCAGCTTTTATTTATTTATTTATTTATTTTTTTTGTTTGAGGTATTTGTAGTGCCGTGGATAGATACAGTCGGCATTAATCATTCACCAGCTGAACCAGTTTTGTTTCCCTTGGCTGTATTAAACTGTCTATATGTAGCAAAAAGAAAATCAATACATCATCGTACTGAAGGGTGAGTTTATACCCACTGAGGAAAATAACGCCTTCCTATGCGCCGCTAAAATTATCAATGGTGGCTGTATATCTTTTAATTAGATTCTGCGTCATGTACGTAAAATAATGGGTATAATGGGCTTAAATAATACTGAAATAATGTGACCGCAAACCCAAGAGGAGATGAGCAAACACTTCAGCGTTTTCATTCTCGTACATCCTGAGATTTGTACCACAGTTCACCTTGGTTCAGATTAAAGACGAGAGGAATATTTATCATGATTTAGTAAGCAATAATTGAGAAGATACGAAAACAACATATATTTCTAGGATTTTCCGTGATCACTGTTGCCGCATCCGAACAAGACTGCATCACGGTTTTTCTTCCCATATTGGATATTTTGACAGCTGCACGAAGTGTGTCCCACAAACTTCGTTCTAAAATGCAAACTCAACGTTGCCCCGAGAGATCCGGCCTGATTTACTGTTGACTGGACGACCTTAGATCCTGTAGGAACTCAGAAAATTCAAGGAAATTGGGAGGAGGAAGAATTTCAGCAAGCTACAGGAAAGAGAGAGAGAGAGAGAGAGAGAGAGAGAGAGAGAGAGAGAGAGAGAGAGATGAGGTGAAGATGAAATATTTGGAAAAGATCCCAGGAGAGTATATTCATGGATTTCACAATTTATGTACTGTGCAAATGTATTTGTTCAATTAAATAAATACAGCTTTTCTTTTACAAACTTTTCTCGCAGCTCGGCCTTATTTTTCCTTGGAATATATGTGGTAGATGGCGACACTCACCATCCTCTCACTTGATGTAGTTCAATCCTGAAGTGACTACACATGATAAGCCAAATTATTCCATTTAATCCAGGAAACTATATTCTATGCTGGGTGATGGTTTACAGGGTTAAGGTTCTCCAGCTGGAACTGGAAAAAGAATCGATAATCTCGGAATCAACGGAGCCGATCAGCAGTAACAGTGGAATCACGAAAATCGATTCCCCAGAGTAAACTAAATTAACTGGGGGCAAGGTAAATTGGTTAGCCCTGCCCATGGTAAGGCTTACTGAATTCATATTTTATTGTGGTATGCTGAGAATGCAATAATCTAGTGTACGTTGCTTTTCCATACATGATGGGTGCTTGAAATAGAGTTTCAGCGAAAACTGTGATCAGGGGAGCAGGCAGGAATTTGTTGGGAGGGGAGGGGGATGAATTCTGGTTATCCCTATTCCTGCAGTACGGTCATTTTAAGTCCCAAAGCCAATGGGTAAACTGGTGGTGTCCTTTTATCGGGTGTGAGATTCCATTAGCTAAGAGATGGGTGAGAGCTAGGAGAGTTAGGTGTGGCAGGGAGGTTTTGAAAGTGAGTGAGTTAGATAAAAGAGAGAAAATGATAGAGTATCAGGAGAAATTGAGAGATGGGTGGGACGCAGTGAAAGATCGGGAGAGTGGCAGTGTGTAGGAGGAATGGCAGTTAAGAGTGCTGTGGTGGGGCATGCAGAAGAGGTGTGTGGTGTGAGACGAGTGATGTGAGAGGTGTAAGGCTGAAAGGAAGACCACGAATAGGATGGATGGACAGTGTGAAGAGAGCGTTGGATGCGAGAGGGTTGTCTGTTGAGCAAGGAAGAGTGGCTGTGCGTGATAGAAATGAATGGAGAGAAATTGTGAATGAATAAATGATGACGCAGCCCTGAGGGGATATTCTCCTGCATTTTGTCTGATCAGCTGATCAGGTCAGGTGTAGGTAAGGGGATGGGTCCATTATGATGTGGCAGGGGTAAACCAGCTTTGCTGTCGGGCCCTGCTGCGGATGTCACTGACTGCACTGCGTAGTTGACCCTCGTGCGGTGTGGTGCGGTGAGGATCTGTCCCTTCTCCCCTTTAGGGCTAAGATGCGAATGAATGTGTATGAGTGGATGAGTAAAGTGGTAGTGTGTTGACCTGTCTCGGCTACCTCCCTTTTCTTGGGGGAAGCAGCCTAGGTATATATATATAGATAGAGTTCTCATTAATGCCCCTCACTGCACTACCAAAGTTAGGACTGAAAGCTATCAAACCTAGAGATGCAAGATGACAGGGTTAAAGCTGTAAGATGCTGAGTTTAGGAATCAAGAGTGCCATCTATCTATCTATATACCTAGGCTGTTTCCCCTTTAACTGGGGGTAGCCAAAACAGGACGACACACCTACAATCAACAGTGCTATGTTTAATACAGAAAGTTACTGAGGTAAGAATTGAATGATGCAAGTGTAAGGATAAAAGGATGCAAAGGCTAGAACCTAATAATGCAAGTGTAAGGATAAAAGGATGCCAAGGCTAGAACCTAATAATGCTCAATATGTGGGCCAAAGGTTCCTAGGTTACGACCAAAAAAATGCCAAAGTTAGGGTCAAAAGATGCCATGATTAAAGCCGAAGGATACCAAGATTAGGTCAATGGATGTCAACATTAGAGACAAAGATGACAAAGTTAGAGTGAAAAGAAAACAACTTTAGAATCAAATTATTCCAACGTTGCAGCTATAGGATGCCAAGGTTACAAAGGCAGAATGCTACAGGTAAAACTGAAGGATACCGAGGTTTGGGTGAAGGATCCCAAGGATAGAAGTGATGATGTTAAAGTTAAAAATGACTGATATTATTGTTGGGCCTGAAGGATGTCAAGATTTGGGACAAGCAATGTCTCGGAGAAGGCATTCCTGTCACTTGAAATTAAGCACAAACAGTAAAACAAAAAACAAAAAAAAACAAAAAGCAAAAATGGAAAAGTTCAGAGTAGTGAAATTCTTTTGAAAATACAGAAATAATATGAAGGACAAGAGACATTATGAAATTACTCAGCAGAACAAGACAGGCCAACTATAAATGAATAAAAAATGAATCAGTTAGTGGACTGTTTACACGTATTAAGCTTCTTTTTAATACTTTTCTATTCCCCAGTTAATAGGCTGGGCAGTGTGGCGTGAGAGCTGACAGACGCCATCAGCTGATTTTTGTACCGATGTATTCGCACCGAGATTTGTAAATAAATGTTTTTCCCTTGAACGCGATCAAGCGACCAATGAATGATTATTTCCAGTGTGTGTGTGTGTGTGTGTTCTAGGGATGTCTTTGTGGGGGAAGGGGGGGGATGTCATACCTGTGAATGTACGCGACGTCCATCAGGCCGAACCTTGACATCCTGGAACTTTTGCCATTATCATCGTCTTACGTATCAGGCTCTCGAACTGGGAACAATTCACATTTGTCACTTGTCCACAGTTAATAAGATAGGACCCCCCTCCATCTCTCTCCACACACACACACACACACACACACACACACGCACACACACAAATTAAAAGACCAGAAAATAAAAGTACCGCAGACCATCGGGGAACATATTACCCATCTATGCAGTTATAATGGCAGTTTTTTTTTCCTTGGCCATATATGAGAATAACGTATTGTTAATGACACTTTGGTTCCATCCTTGGCATTTGTCAGACTTAAATTTGGCAAAAAATGGAAATCATAGTATGTGGCTCTCAAAGTTCGACTAAAGCAGGTTGTCTTACGTTTGGATTATACTGTTTCCATAACTGAGGTCGAATTTCTATACATCATTCATACATCATCTTCACTTTTATAGCCTTATTAACAGCGCAGGGTCCCCCCAACAAGGCTACTCTTTCCAGCGAGCGATATGTGACAGGAATGTAAAACAGACTACCAAAACTCTCCAAGGTTTACATATTATTCAAAGCTTCCCGTCATCCGCAATGTTTACATCAAATGAAACTAGCGATCAGTTTGCGGAATAATTGATCAACTTTGCGGACACACTCGGCCCAAGTAGGGTCGGCCATCTTTGTATTTGTTACAGTACACAATACCCTACAGGTGACTCACATTTCAGTTGCGCAGAAACAAAGTTGTATCAACCTCTGTGCTAAAAAAAAAAAAAAAAAAAAACTAACTTTCCCATTTCGAGATGTCACATAACTACTCAACTTGCATTGACAAAAGTCCACATACAAGTAAAGCTGTTTATTTACAGAAGAAACAAGCTGGAAGTCTTTTGGTGCCTACGTTTTATTCAGAAGCTTAGCGGAAACCAGCGATGAGATGATCACACGTATTAACACTGAGTCATAGCGTATTTTTGTAAGGGACTATACGTATACAACAATGCCAAAATTATCATACTGCAACGTTAAGATAACAAGTCAAGTTTAGGTTACCGTTGGGAAGGGATGCTGATGCAGTTTAGCCTAAATTTGTCCGGTTACTTAAACGTAACAGAATGATCACTCTGGCACTACTACTGTTCAAAAAATTCTTTACACTATATTTATTATCAGTATGATTTGTGCTTTACATTTCCGAACGATAATTTATATTTTTATCAGTAAAAAGCTACAGACCCTAAGTAACATGTGTGAGGAGTAACATTAAATTGAAATAGTTGATGACATTTGGAGGAGCCGAAAAGAAAACATCACCTCACCGAGTCAAAGGATACCATAATTATTCTCTGTGTTTACTTTGCAATACATTTCTTAACTAGAATTAACGTGACCAAGCACTGATTCATTGACCAACAGCAAGAAGACTGAAATTACGTGCCGCTGGGGAGAGGTAAGCATGTCTCCCCGCCAAATAAGCCTCACAGAAGTCCTCCACCTCCTCACCACATTACGCCCAACACACATCCGCTTAGCACTTCTGCTGTAGTACATGTCATATTGTGTAATGTCTTGTAATACTATCTACTAATAAGTCGGTGGTAAAGCAGGAGTGGTGTCAAAAGTTGTATGAGACTGTGGAATAAGGTGAAAATTTCCCATAAATTATGTACGCAGTTTTGGGAATTTTAGGTTAGTGTGCAGCGTCTGGAGAAAAGCAGCGCGGAAAAATTGATGCCAATGTGATTGTATAATATGGTGTTGAGGTAGCCCACATCTGCCCTCTATACAGCCAGGAAATATTGTTTTTCACCTTGAAATGAGTTGTGAGTACAGTACCATACCAAACCTATGCATTGGGCCAAGAAATTCATGCAATATAGTGATTATACATAAACAACGTATAAAATGCAAAAGCTCGCGAAGTTAGTTTAATTGGGGCTCTGGACCGCCTCATTAAGGGAAAATTGCAAATAACTTTACCCTCAGAGGGAAAAAGTTCTAATTTCAAAAACGTTTCTGACTCCGATGCCTTCATACAGAATAACTCTGAATTCCACACGTCAAAAAGCGAAGTAAGTTTAGCATTATACTCAGAGGTAATGCAGGTTAAAAGCAACCACAGAACTGAAGAAAATTAAGACCAAAATAATTTCAAATGTGTTTCTTACGTCAAGATATACAAGAGTCTGTCTGTGGCTCGGACCAGTTAGCATAAGTAGGAAGGATTGCAACTTACTGCTAATTGGTCTGAGGCAGAATCCTACTTAGTGGAGATTGGGACTCTGCTAATTCCAGCTTAGTGAACTGTTATACATGCTTTTGAGATGGTCTTCCCTTCAATAAGTTTCGATGCCGCTTACTGCACTATCGTATTTATTATTTACTTGTGTATTGTGGTAGGTGGGGGCGCTCACCATCCACTCACTCGATGTAGTGCTGCTCTCGGGTGTCTGCCCTTTCCTCTCCTCCATCCTTCTTTCCTTCAATCCTCTTCTGTCTTTCTTTCCTTCATTCTTTCTCTGTCCTTCTGCCTACGGGTGACTTTACACTCCCTCTTCTGTCTTTCTTGCCTTCATTCTTTCCTCGTCCTTCTGCTTGTGGGTGACTCTACACTGAGTGACAAGCAAAATGGTTTCCTGTACACCAGGAAACCATTTATTACGCTGGGTGGTAACCATATAACCAAATTTTGGCGCCTGGTGATTTAGTGGGTAATTACGGCACTCCAATCGGATTGAGCCGGTGAAGGTTTATATCCAAGGGATGGTTGGGGTTTATTGCTCACGTAATGCCATTCAGGGATGAGTGAGGCTGGTCACTCTCATCTTAAATGTCAGGACCAGCTTGCCTAGCCCCGGGCTCCTACGCTTCTCTGTGGGGCGACATAGGATTGGATAATGAATGAATGAATGAATGAATGATACTGTGTAGTGATTACTGTTTTAATGTATTGTTTTACAGTTTCTACTATTACTACTACTGCTGCTACTACTTCTACTACTACTACTACTACTACTACTATTATTACCGTCATCATCATCATCATCATCATCATCAGGGATTTTCTTGCTCTTTGAACCCCAGCTCACTTCATCCCTGGGTGGAAACCAGGTGGGGTTGATGATGATTATTATTCATACGGGATTATGTTGTCTCATTTCTCTTGCCATTCTTGTGCAGTCGGGATCTACACCCTTTTTAATCGAACATGGCCTAAAATTTCCCATCTCTCCACCTCGAACGCTGGGTTTTAACAGCGGATTAACGCTAGAAAAAGGTGCTACCCACGAAGAAGTGTCGTGGAAAGGAAGGAGGGCCGTAATATTGTCTTTTTCTGCCACCTAGCAACGTGAAATAAGCTGCAAAAGGATATCTGGGCCAAGCTAGAGGAAAATGAGATTAGTAGGCGATATCCTGTTTTCGCATCTACCGTTTGACAAAGACTCAACTTTTAACACCCTGTCCCACCAAGACCATTAACCTTTCTCGTTTTGGTGATTGCAGGAGTGGAGGGAAATGATGTCCTGTATCCCCTGTGTACTGTGTGTGTGTGTGTGTGTGTGTGTGTGTTGAGAGAGAGAGAGAGAGAGAGAGAGAGAGAGAGAGAGACTATACAGTATACGTTGACCTGTTTGGCTTGCGGTATATGTCACAGGTGTGTTACTGGAAGCGGAGGTAATAACATACAACGGTGTGGTGCAAGTCTTCATGCCCACGCTCGGCAGTGCAGGTGGAGTCTAGAAGCAACGACTATTTTTATCACTAGAAAAGGCCAGTGAACCTCCACTCAACATAACCAAATATCGCATTAACTAGCCAAAATTATCTTCACCTGAGTCTGCCTTGATATTTTGGCTAATATTGCCTAACCAAATCAAACCTAAACCAGCCTAACTTGAACCTAACCTAACCTGACCTTATCTAATCTAACTTAATCTAACCTAACTTGACCCAAGAAAATATATAAAGGAAATAGTCAACGCGCGGGGAAAACTTATCAATGCTCTCTCACTTAGGAATGTTGCCTGGCCGAAGAAAGTGAAAAGTATAAGTAAACTGTAATGAAACACACCAAGATTCTGTCAACTTAGGAATATTAACCAGCAAAGGAAAGTGACAGGAAGAGAAGGCGAAATATTAGGCAAACTTGTGTCTTCCACCGTATTAGAGAGAAAATATTTACAGCACTCACATTACACCTGCCTATGTAAATTGTATCGAAGTTTGGACACCTACATTTATATACTAGCATGCCTCGGTAAACAACTTCATGGAGAACAATTTGTATCTATCACCCTGTCTTGCCGAAATGTTCCATCTAAACTTAATTAAACAGTATTGTAAAGGCGAGAATAAAATGGAGGAATATTTCTTTACGGTCTACCGGTTGCTGATGTCTTTGGAAATCCTTGACACAGGCTAACTTACCCTTACAAATGTGAACAGACATAGAAATAGTGTTCTCGTAGCCTAAGTGAAAAATAAATCGCGGACATTTTACTGCAGGGTAAGAATTTTTTTTAACCATATATTTCGCACCACCACAAGATTTAATTCAGTACAGATCCACCTCAGGCAAAAAAATAATTAAATAATGAATAAATAAAACAAACCGAACTGACCCAACCCCAGCTTAAATGAATCTAAAACTAACCAACCAAACACATCAACCCACCGTGGTCCAGCCTGCAGAAGCCCAACAAATCAATCCACGCAGTTTTGCTCTTTACGCTCGGCCAGTTGGTCCCTTCCTGTTTGCTTGATTACGAGTGAAATGCAAATGCGAATATATATAGAAAATACTGTCCGTTGAAGCAGAGACATAGACAGACAGACAGAGGATGACGAAATGATCCTCAACTGTGTGCGAAAGATAATATTAGTAAGGAAAGGCAAAGGGTAAACTTATCTAACCCAAACTTCAACAATCTCTCTCTCTCTCTCTCTCTCTCTCTCTCTCTCTCA
>JAGKTI010009001.1:16673-32112 GCA_018397915.1 Birgus latro
CTGGAATTATATACATTTCTCGGTGAATTAATATAGGAATGTATGGGATTTATATTTTTTTAAAGCATCCTACGTGCGAGCTTAAGTCCTTCAACCAGAGGATCTCATCATTGTTATATTCTTTATACCTCTAGACGATATATTGAAATGAATCTCTAGTACTGGCGGTGTTGTAAAAAGCCACATGTAGTCCCACCCCCGAAAAAAAAAAAAATAAATAAATAAAAAAAGTCTGCCAAACTAAAATGATAGGGGGGTAACGAGAAAGGAACTACAGAGGAGGAGGAGAATGTGAAGGGAGGGAGAGGGATGTGAAGGTGCCATCATCATCATTCATTATCTTGCATCATCCATTATCATTCATCACCAGCCTTCATCATCATCATCATCATCCATCATCTTCCATCCATCATCACCCATCATCCTTTATCATCCATCATCATCCATCATAATCAAGTATCATCCATCATCCTTCATCCTCCCATCGTCATCCGTCGTCATCCATCCATCACTCATCCATCATCCATCCACGCATCATCCATCCATCGTCCATCGTCATCGTTCATCATCCATCATCCTCCATCAACTACCATCTATCATCACCCATCATCGTCATCATCATCATCATCACTGTTAGTGAATGAGTCAAAGAAATGCAGATATTATTATTATTCTTATCAGTAGTAGTAGTAGTAGTAGTAGTAGTAGTAGGAGTAGTAGTAGCAGTAGTAGTGTACAAACGATGAGTTTGTCTATACTGTAACAATTATAAATAACTACATTAACAGTTTATACATAAATTAAAGGAAGAAGTATTAGAAAAACTCCTGAGCCAACGAAAATACTCTTCTGACTATCAAATACGGTCCTAACTGTACTGAGTATGGTCGTTACTGAATTAGGTCCAAGCTGTACTGAATAAGGTCTGACATGTAGCTTAAGCACTTCCCTAGTCTCTGCAGCAAGCCATCAAGTTGTGTCAGGAATTCATCCCACGAGTTACTGTATACAACCATCAATGTATGTGACACATCCCTTGATATCACTAGGAATTTTGGTCATTAGCCTGTGGAACGCGGCTGGAGCATTCTCGTACCATATGGCACGAATTTGCGTTTGTAAATATGACTGCCAGCCACAAAACAGGATATTTCTTGGACCCTTCCTGAAATTGAGACTTGCCAATATCCTTTCCGTAAATAAGTTTTGGTAACAATCTTCGCATTGCCTATATTGTCAATGCAGTCATCTGCTCTGGGAAGTGCGTAGATGTCAGTGAGAGAATTGACCCTACGGTAATTTATGCGAAAACGATAGGATCCACCTGAATTTGGAATTAAAGTGACTGGGAAAGACCACTCACTTTGGCATGGCCCGCTGAACTCCTACTGCAACAGGTAGGTCAGCTCCTGCAGGATAATGGACTGCTTATGCGGACTTGAAAGGTAGGGGAGGAGGAATGGGGGGCTGTTTCACTGGGCAGGGGTCTCCAACATCGACATTGTGCTGTGTTGCATCCGTCAGCCCAAGGGAGTTTTGGAAAACATCAGGATACTTCCGTAGAAAAGCAGTCAGGTCAGCTAAACATTCAGCTGTTTAGTGAGAGTTTATCAGTTAACTCCATCAACGCCACCTGGTTCTCTCCCCAACTGACAGTCTAGTCCAACATTAAGTGACAGCCTGACTCATCCTCTGTCTCAGCAGCTGGCGGCACACATGCTCCACTAAGGGGTCATGCATCCTCTCGTTCATGGTACTCCTTCAGCGTATTATCGTGGCACAACCTTCGTGCCTTCCTCCGGTCTGGGGTCATAATTACATAATTCATATCACGTACCCTCTTCTCTATTACACAAGGGCCTGATAAGCTTGCCTGTAATGTTCACGAAGAGGGAGAAGTACCAGCACTTTGTCTCTTGGGCTAAACACTCTGTTTCTTGCCTGTTTGTTTTGCTACTTCTAAACTATTAAGTAGCTAGTCCTTTTCCGAAATTTGAGACATAATTTTAACATGACCATCATCACTGACCCATTGTTCTTTAAGCAACTTTAATGGACCTCTCACATCACAGCTAAAAATCAACTCAAATGGGGAGTTGCCTAAGGAATCATTTGGCGACTCTTTTGCTGCAAACAACAGGAAAGGACGATTCTTATCCCTGTCCATTTCATGAACAATACAATATTTTTTTGAGGCCCCCTGCTTCTGAGGATGGTAGAAACACTCAGACTACTCGGCCTCGCATTCTTCCTCACTCACTCAGTCAAAGCTGTAATATCTGGATCATATCTCTGCATCTCAACCAGTCCTAGACCTGCACCACTCTGCGGGGAGCCCTCTGCCTGAGTCAGTCAATTGTGCAAAGAAAGTTTTCACAAGAGAAATATCATCTAGTACTTCATTAGCATTAATACTGTCACTGTAAAGATGGGATTTTGTCTTCATGGCTCTATTTACAGCACAGGCAGGGAACAGTGCAGGACATTCCACTTCCAGTCCATTTGTCTTCCCCTCACTTGCGGGGCTTTTTGATACGCAGGGCACTGCACTCACTTGTCCTCCTGCTGTTTAATTACTCAAAAGGAAAGTGACGCTTTTCACAGGCAACTGATTCATGATGTCCACACGTACAGGGCCTTTAACTACTTCCGAATGGAGCTTCATTTCAAAGAGTGGCACAGATACAATCAGCTACTCCCTGTAATCAAACAAATTCAAAGGCTCAGCTTCATTTACTATCCCCTTCAACGTAAGAGACCGAGAAGCATCTGTGTCTCGGAGTTCTATAACTTCATAAGTATTTTCACCTTCACCTGACACCAATCTTTTATAAACGAAGCTCTCAAACAGGATCTCTTGGAGGGCGTCACTTTGCTTACTTTTTGTGGGAGGATGTTCTGATGAAGTCTTATTACTACCCTCATTAATTCCCGAAGACTGAAGTGTTTATCAGAACAATAGATTTAGCACTGACTTCCTCTTATCTTCTGGCACTCTTCCTCTACATGACCCTTCCTAGTACAAAAATGGCAAAACTTTGAACTTCTTACTGGTCTTTTGGCAACAGCGCACCCACTCTCATTGGTGGAACTACTGTGCTCTGGGGTTACAGGTTCTCCAGAAGAGTCATCTAATTTAATCTTAACTGGTTTGCAAGAAGAAGGGTTTACAGAGCCTAATTTCTCCCCTCTCCTACATCTACCAAATGAATGATTATTAGAATTATATTTGTGGATAATACTATAGTTATCTGCCAAAACACCTGCCTCAACCCGTTTATCCACCACATTTTCAACAAGTTCAATGGCAACATCCTTGGCAATATTCCTAGTGATTCTCTAAAAAAACATGAATTCTCTCAGCTTAGTGATATTCTTGTCAATTTTCTTAGAGTGTAGCCACTGATCAAGTATATATTAAAGTACTCTTGCGTTTTCCACATGGGTCTAATCTGTTTTTTTTAAAGTGGTTTTAAACTTGAGCCTATAAACTTATGGTACAAGCTCATAATAACTGCATCCTTTACCACCTCATAATTAGCACACTGGTCAACTGATTAAGACACTCGTATAGGTCACCTGTGGCCTACCCTTTAGAACACTCTGCAGTAATAGCGAGCAAGAGTTCCAAGCCCAGGAGAGATTACTTGCCACCTACTCAAACATTTGGAAGTATTTAGGGACATCTTGCTCACTAATGTTCTTGGCAAAATCAAAAGAGTCACTAGCAAAGGCACCACAAGGGCTAGGTGAACCGCCAAGCTGCCTAAGTCTGTACTCGTAATCTAGTTCTAATTGTTTCTTTCGTACTTGAAGCTGTCCCAACTGCAACTGAATTTCGGCTAATTCGAAGCTGTGCACTGACACTAGAATTTATAGTATTACCATCTACATTCTGAGCAGTATCACCGTGAATATGTGGTTTTCGCTGGGAAAGTTGCGGATTTTAATCATCATCATCACTGTGAACAGATGGTTCTTGTTCCCTAAACTCATGACTAATTGTGTAATGATCATTTTCAACATCTTCACTCATTCTAAACATTGTGTCCTGAATCAGGCTAAGTAAATTAGCCTTAATAATATTAACTTGGAAACTCCACTCTCAAGGTGTGAGCAATCAGCTTAAGCTCAGATTTAGAAAGATTTCCCAACTCAGATTGTCCACGATTAGTGTCCGAAAATGGTCTTACATCCTCGAAATTTGTCAGCACTATGATAGATAATTATATAAATAGTTCAGTGCGAAATCACAGTGTTGTCCTAGCCAAGGTCGCCAAGCTGCGGGGACACTTCCAATTCTGACGGTCAAATCTAAGGCAATGACACTTGAATAAACCTTATTTCACTTTCAAAATCTCTACATAGCAAAGCACAACATTAGGTTCTTTTATATATTAAGCAGATGCCAAGTGGGACACATCTAACCTAACTGGAATCACATACAAACCTACTCAAACACGATCAGTCAGACACTTCAGCTATCAGAATACTAAATGGGAATAGTTAGCTTACTAGGCTGCTATGTACAAGTTAAATACAAATTATTAACTTTCAGCTTGATGTTTTAGAGTACGTCTCATATCACTAAGACTATGAGAGAGATTTAGAGAAGGCTGCAGTAGAGAGAGAGAAGGAGTGCTGTATCACCTCTAGTCACTCTTGTAATTCGATGCGGGTTGACCCTTATCAGTGCTCCAAACTGGGCAGATAAGATGCCATAAGATCATTATTCACAAGGCTGGTTCCCCAGAATAGACTTCACACAGTAAAGGCAGTGGCTTCACACGCTCAGATCCCAGGTTAGTGGTCGAGCCGTGGCCAGGAACACATGGCATGGCAGGGTAATGCATGGCGGGGCAGGTTTGGGCATGGCAGGGCAGATCTGGGCATGGCAGGACACATCGAGGCATGGCGGCGCAGGACAGGTCTGAGCATGGCAGATCAGGGGAGAGCAGGACATGGCAGGGTAGATCAAGCCATGTTCACTTGACTTAATCACCCTCTTGTTTTTGAACGAAGGCAACAACACCGACCACCAACTGCACAGATTCAATCATACTGTATACATGACCTTTCAAGTATCACATTAGAGAGGCCAGATGATATCCTGAACGATCATTACAGCCCAAGATGTCCTGAATCACTTTACCTATTTCCGCGCTCATACTGTATAGTTCTTCCTACTGATGAACTACAATACGTCGCCAGCAAGCAAGATATAGCATCCTTGAAAAGCATGGTTACCAACACGAGGAGAACAGTGAGCATTTTACGGTTCCAAGCCTGTGTAGTGTCAGACTGTAACGTAGTGAATGTTTGATAATGCTGTTTTTATCGAGTTTAAATTCATCTCTCTATATCTCTTGCCAGGCTCCTTAATCCCGTAAGGGGTGGCCACAAACAAATCGCCTCCATGTCGCTTTGTCTCCTGTCATTTCGCTGCCCTCCACCAACTAAGAACCCCCTCTTTCATATGCCTCTTTATTCCATCCGTCCCTTTCATCCTCGGTCTTCCCCTCCTTCTCCCTCCCCCCTTTCACCTCATTCACATATATTCATTACATTCATGCAAAAACATTTAAAGAAAAGATTTATTGCCTTTTCTTATCAATTTCCATGGGTCGAATTTAAAAATTATGTTTAAATTTTACTATTTCGTATAATTTGTATATTGGACTATGAAACCAATGACCCCAGAAAAAAAATAAGCTGATCAAATTATAGCCTAAATCTTACAAGGCAACATTCTTTATAATACGGATCTAAACGTGAATCAGGCACGTTTATTTGCCTTACAACAGAACTGAACGTGAAAATCAGTAGATGTGAGAGTGAAAGGTCTGGCAGGAGAAACAAAGAAGTATGCAATTTGAAATCTTGTCTTAGTACTGTTCGGACGTACACATCAAAGGATTCCCAAGGCCGTCTTAAGTTTTGGGTTATTCATAATATTAAAAAAACACACACACACACACACACAAAATGATGCTCCAATGAAATTTATCCCATTGTCACGTTATATGCCAGGACAGGCCCATCTAGCTGTCAGTCTTTTAAAAATACGCTGTGTCTTGGTGCACCGCTGTCTGGTATATACATGTAAAAAGACATATATTCATTCTATGAGGAATTACTTCTTTAATAGTTATAACCACCTGAAATAAAAATCCACTCTTGTTCTGTCAAAGGGCCTACCAATATCTAGCCTTCAGTAATGGGATCAGTCCAGGATTGATGTAAGGTGTTGCTCGTACCTTCTACTTATACTTTTCTGCAGGTGCCTTTTGACTACGCCTAGGGATCCCTTACTTTCCCATACTTGGGTTGATTTTCAGGCATTCCTCCGTGATGAATCAAGTCATGTGCCTCTTGATCAGTTAAGTTGTAAATAATCTTTCTTTGGTAACAAAATAGGATGCCTAGTTTGGAGAGGTAAATCAGCCTTTACAGTTCACCCCTGGCCACGGATAAGACACTTTCCAACTAAAAACAATACTATATTCTTCATAAGCTTGTTACTGTTGGGTGTGCCTGGCCTTAACATGTCTAATATCTCTCCACAGTACTCCCTTTGCACCTTTTTGGCCCAGTCTCCTAAATGGGTTCTATCTCCTCTAATCTTACCATTTTCTTCAGGAATTCAGTAAAAAATTTGGAAGTACTGAGGAGTTTATTCAAGGAGGAGGATCTAGTAATGTCTGTTATTTCCGGTTTAGGTATGACAGCAGAATCCAGGTTTACTCTGTTGGCTTCTGCTTTACTGTACTATTGTTGCTCAGGACGATTTCATCCTCTAAAAGAGATGAAATGTTGTTCCAGCTCTGCAAAGATGACTCTGCCTTTCCACATTCTTTGTTCGTCAGTTATGTAAAATGATTGCACAGACAATTCTGGCCCGTAGCTGGGGGGGGGGGGGGATGAGAGGGTCGGCCCCCCCCCCCCCCGCCACCTGCCTGAACGTTCACTTTCTTACGGTCTGTTTTTATTTTTTTTAATATCAGTGCTAAAAAGAGTCACTCCTTGTTGTTCAGAAGTTTTGTGCTGCTTCTCAACGTCACATAGGCATACAGCTAAACCCCCATAGCAACCACGCACCTTTAAACAGTCAGCTGTTATGCAAATCCAGATTCAGCAGAAATGACCCCCCCCCCCCATCCTTCGAAAAGTCAGGTTACAAGTCTGCAGTGAAGAATAAAACAAATGGAGGCAGGTCAGGTGCAGCTGTACTAGTGCCCAGCCTTTAGGTCACCGTAAGGGCGGCGTCACTACAGTCCCAGTACAAGGTCAGGGTCAGCGTTAGTGCTATGTTGGTGCCATACACTAACATTTCTCCCACCACCGTACACTGACCTTAAGCCAAGGACGGGGGAGAATTCGCTGTGTAGGGGCGGAATTTTTCACCGCCCAGCTGATTAACCTCTTTGGCCAATCACAATGCCGGATGCTTCTCTGCCTAGAGGTTTCAGCCAATCATCCTATTTCGAGACACTAAGTCTTGGCTGACGAGAATCTAATGCAAAATAGAAGTCAGACCCTCTCACGCTGGGATGAAATATACGAAATGAATGTTACTCTGGGAAGTGCGGATTGAACAGAAGCCATTACTCATTCTTACTGTTCAGCAATTACTTTAACTACTTCTGCTGCATGCTGTGCAGCAGTACTGTACATTAGTATCACTATACATTGTTGTACTTTACTTCCACTATACTGTACAGAACTTAATTATATTCTAATGTTACAGGTTTACAACAGTGCTATAACATTCATGTGCATTGTACAAAACTAAACTGACACTGCTGTGTACTGTACATTATTGTACACTTAATACATGTAGAACAATAACCCCTTGGGATAAAAGCCCCAGCTGCGAAAATAAATTTGCATTTATTTCCGGTATTTGTTTAACAGTAACCTACCCTGACCTGACCTAAAGTAACCTGACCTAAGCTAGCCAAACAGCCTAACCTACGCTAACTGAACAACCTAATCCTACCTAACAACCTAACTTACTTAACTGAACAACCCAACTTACCCAACCCTAACCTACCCAATGCACAAAACCCGCCTGAACAGCCTGCCACAACGAAACTGACTGACAGCCTAACCCAAAATTACCCTGAACAACCTAGCCTAAACTGCCTGAAGCACACAATCGTAACCTGACCTAATTAGCCAACTTTATCGAATACAATCGTAACCTGACCTAACAAGCTAAATTTATCGAATGTAACCTAACCTTAACTTGGGCCAGAGGTTCCCGGACTCTTGTAGGAAATTCTGCACTTTTGTCCAAAAAAGAAGGGAACCCAACCTCCCCTTGAGGGTTATTTTAAATTAATTAAGTAGTTTATTTTAAAATCCAGTGGCATGAAATTTAGTGGTCTTGGGAAATTTCTTATGTGTTCTAGGAATAGTAAAAAGTTTAAAATGCAACAGAATAAAATTTAGTGGTTTTAAGAAAGTTTTTGCCATGTCCTGGGAATATTGTATAAATTTTGTACTTTACGTAAAATGACACTTATTTGTGGATCTAAATTTTGTCCTTACTATTAAAAGTCACAAAATTTCAAATGCCAAAAATCATATATGTAATCTATAACCAGCACATACGTATTTTTTCACCATTTTCACTTTTTGTTTTTTCCTCCCTTGCAATGTCAAAATTCCTCCTGGTTCCCTCCACTAACTTTAACTTGCCTAACCTAACTCAGTACTAAGCTAAATTTGAACTGGCATTTCATCACCAGGCCTCTGAGTGCCTGGGGGGAGGGGGGGCGACCATAGAAGCCCCCCTCCATCCGCCCTTCTCCCGGTGACGATCAAGCGAGATGCCTGGAGCCACTGTCTACCTCACATCTTTATATCCGGTGCATTCGTGGCCCTTCCTCTGACTTTCTCTCTGCTGAACACCTCCTCTCCTCCTCTAAACCTCATCTTTTCTTTCTCACAGAGACTCAACTCTCTGAGACAATTGACTGCAAATCCTTCTCTGCATCCCCCTACTTTCTCTATATTCATTTCAAAGGCAAAGGTGGCTGTTGTATATATGTACGCAACAACATATCTTGCTCTTGTGTTCCTGAACTTGAATCTTCTGAATTCTGTACTCTCTGTTTTCGGCTGTCCTGTCATTCTCTGACTAAATATATCTGTGTTGTTTAAACACTTATCCCGTATTTCTTCTGACTATGAAAAATTCTTCGACTATCTTACTTCTAAGATGGAACACATCGTATCAATTTCTCCTTTCTCTATAACGTCCATTCTAGGTAATTTAAATGTTCACCACCACCTTTGGCTCTCCTCCCCTTTCACTATTTCACCTGATGAATAAGCCTACATCTTTTCTATCCTCAGTGACCTAGAGCAGCATGTACAGAACCCTACCTGTATCGCTGACTGCCTTGAAACGAGTTCCAACATACATAACCTTTCCTTACAACTAATCCTTCTGCATACACTCTTAATCCTTTCTCTCCGTTGGGCTCCTTTGATTACAACTTATCGCTCCAGGAAGGCCTGTGGGCCCTCCCAGGAAGCAGCAGCGGTGGCACTTTGGAGCTGCTGATTGGGAGGCCCTCAGGCAGTACTTCTTTGATTTTCCCTGGAATGATTATTGCTTCCATGGCCGAGAGCCTTCTAGATGTGTTTCACGCATTAGAGATTATTCTCTTGGGCATGGAAGTATACATTTCTTTCACTTATCCTGTATCTAATAAAAAAGAAAAAAGCTTGGATTATTCACGCTTATTCTAATGCTGTCCACAACAAGGAGAGGACCTACAAAAAATACCAAAGCCAACCCACCCCTGAATCTCATTTTTCCTATGTTTCTGCCCAGAATCGTTCTAAGGCTGTTTTTCGCTCTGCTAAAAATAAATTCATTCATACTAAATGCTCTGAAGTCACCAGCTTACCTTCCTCCTGCTCCTGCCGACACCTTGTCAAAAACCTTTCTAACAACTTTATCTCATCATCCTTCCCTCCTCTTTTCCTCCCTGACAGCTCTGTAGCTGTTCCTTCTGCTAATAAAGCAGAACTCTTTGCTTAGGCTTTCTCCTCCAATTCCGCTTTACGATGATTCCAGCGCTGTTCTTCCATCACTCCCCCCCCCCCACCGACTTCCTCATGGATGACATTAAAATTTCTTCAACTGATGTACTTTCTGCCATCACTTGCCTCATTACTAACAAGGCACATGGGCCTGATGGTGTCACATTGTGGCTGTCCGCAAGAACTGTGCTTCTGTGCTTACACCCTGCCTAGGCAAACTTTTTCGCCACTGTTTGTCAAGTTATACCTTTCCTTCTTGTTGGCAGTTTGTTCTCACGCAGCCTGTCCCAAAGAAGGGTGATCATTCCCAACCTCTAATTATCGCCAAATTGCTTTAACATCCTGTATTCAAAATTACTTGAATCTATTCTCAGCAAAAAAAAATCCGATCATCAGTATGGGTTCCGCCAGGGACATTCCATCTTCCTTTCAGACTCCAGATCATCCTCCTTTCGGGACTTTGGCGAAAGCTTTGCCATCTCACTTGACATCGCAAAGGCTTTCAGTTGAGTCTGGCATAAATATTTAGTTTCCAAGCTGTCTTCTTGCTGTTTCTATCCTTCTGTCTGTGCCTTCAACTCTAGCTTCGTTTCTGGTCGTTCTATAGCCGCTGTTGTAGACGGCCGCTGTTCTAATCCTAGACCTATCAATAGTGGTTTTCCTCAGATCTCTGTCCTATCACCAACTCTATTCATCAGTGACCTTTTGTTCTGTACACCCAGCCCTTTCCACTCACTCGCTAATGTCTCCACACTTCACCTTTCCATTCACTTCCCACAGCGTCCATCTCAGCATTTTACTACAACAAACATGAAATGAGGCTAAGACACACCTAATGTCTGACTTGGGTCATATCTCTGATTGGAGAAGTCATCATATTATTTTTAATGCTTCAAAAACTCAGTTCTTACATCTTTCCACCCGACAAAATCTCCCACACCAGTATCCTCTAATTTCTAACAATATCCAGCTTAATCCTGCATCATCTTTAAACATACTTGGGGTTTCATTCTCTCTGGATTTATCTTGGGAAGGTCATATTACCCCTCTTGTAAAATCTGCTTCTAAGAGATTAGGTTTGCTAAGCCGACTCTGTGCTTTCTTTACCCCTGCACAGTTGTTGACTTTATGCACGTCTTTTTTTTTCGCCCCAGTGTAGTGTATAACTCTCGTATGTGAGGAGGCTCCCCACATACAGCTCTTCTCAACAAGATGGAATCAAAGGCTTTTCGTCTCATCAACTGTCCTCCTCTTACTGCTTTCTTTCAACTTCTTTCTCTTCGCTGCACTGTTGCATCTTCATCCCTTTTCTGTCACTACTTCAATCGTCACTGCTCCTCTGAACTGCCTGCTTGCATTTCTCCATATCTACGTTATGCGCGTAGCACCCGTCTAGGAACAAACTCTCATCCTTTTTTTGTCCAGGTTCCTAATGCAAGGTAGCCATTACTCCCATTTCTCATGTATGCAACAATTCAGCACTGGAACTGTCTTCCTCTGTTTGTATTTATTACAGCCTATGACCTCCAATCTTTCAAACAGTGTGTCCAGGCATCTCGAAATTAACAGATCTTGAATTTGGCTCTCTGTTATATAGTTTTTATTTTTTATTTTTTCTTGGAGGGAACACTCTTACAGGCTACTTGCCTTTGGTTCCGTTTTCCTTGCGTAAAAAAAAAAGAACTTAAACTAATCTAACCTTAACCTATCCTGTTCTGAAAATAAACATAACTCCAACGAAGCTAATCTTAACATACCTCATTTACACCTACACAAACCCAGTATCCCAAGTTTAAGCTAACCCAGTCCAACCTAACCTTATCCTAACCTAACCTAACCTTTATTTTAAACTAACCTATCCTACCCCAACCTAAATTAGATTAACCTAACAATCTAAGCTAACCTTAACACAACCCAGGCCAAAAATAATCTAACCTAACCTATCCTAACCTAACCTACATGAGCCTAACAACTCAAACTAACCCAGTCTATCTAAACCAATTGTACAGAATTAAAACACGTTAATTTTGTAGAACACTAAAGCACATTTTAATATTGCACAACACGAAAGTACTATACAGCACTATACAGTTTTATGTACAGTGTAAAATACTGTTCCATACGAATGAACAGTATAATACAACAGAACATTATTAAACACATAAATACTGTACAAAGCTAAATTACACACTGTACCATACACTACACTGTACATTGTTGTATTGCACCCCAATAAACTACCCAGTATAGCTAAATAACTGTTTACTAACAATAGAATGCTTGCTTCGGTTTGTTTGCGAATGGCTGAAAGATACAGGAGTCGCCATGGGAGGTCGGGTCCATCCTTACTGGCGACCATAACTCCCCGACAGTGTTTACTACATGTCAACATCCGACGCCGATCGTTTTGCCCCGCCTGTAGCGAGTTACGGGGCCGCAATTGCGCTAATACATCCGCCCCCCGGAATAGCTGGAGTTGTCACTTATTTAATCATTTACTATTTCATAACTCCATTATTTTTACTTCATGAAATTAACAGCAACAAAAAAGAAACATAACTTCATGAACTTGCTTTAGTTTTACATAACTACTGATAACTTCATTTAGTGTTATTGGATCTAGTATCGTTTTCTTAGCGGAAAATTCCAAGTCCGCGCATATGAACTCGTGGATTTTATCCCGTGGATTTTACTGCCACACATTATAATCGTCATTTCATCCCATCTGATGTAAGTTATATAGGTTATACTTACAACTTAACTGTCTACGAAGTGTGGTGCACCATCATTCGAAGTTGGCTGAGGTAATGTATTCACCAATGTTTGTCTGTCTGTCTGTTTGTCCAGACGATATCTCTAAAAGTTCCCAATGAATTTCAATGAGACTTGCTGGAAGAGTGGCCAACGGATAACGAAGATTATTATATTTTGGAGAGGATTCGGTTCCTGATCCAGATCCTTTCTATAATATCTCCAAAAGTTCTCAATGAATTTCAAAAAAAAATTTGTGGAAGAGTGGGCCATGGGTCAAGGAACAATTGATTAAATTTTGGGGCGGATCCGGATCCTATGTATTCCACACAATATCTCCACGGATTCTGATCCGGATCTTTTTTAATGGCAGTGACACTGGGGAAGGTGTGCGCTCTCTGAGTGCTTTCTAGTATTTCATGGAACTAACAACGAATCGTTAACCAGCAAAACCACCAGCTCTTGGATTTAACAACCGCTTCAGCCCTCTGCTTCTGACAGTACTTATGACAGTTACATTAAATAAGAGGTTGCATTTACATCTCACACAAGGAATTCTTAATGGGGGAGATGTTTCCACAGTAGTAGTAGTAGTAGTAGTAACAGTTGCTGCAGCAGCTATCGTCGTAACCATATGCTGTTTTTAACGGGAATCCAGTGGACTGCAAAATGAGGTTCCCTTCCTCCTGCAGCCTACTATTCTCCTTTTAAGGGATAGTGGGAGAGCTGAGGGACGTTTATATAACCAGACAATGGAGCAGCTCTTTTACACTGATGCCATCATGTGAAGGCGCCCCTCTCCAACACTACACACCCAGCTGAAATACGTAAATAAGATGCTTTGTAATAAGGCAGTGAGAGAGTTTATGACAGGATAGTTCATTTCACTTTGACTCCTTTACTCATACCAATACACCAGTCATGCATGTTTTCAGTATGGATGATAAGCTTTAGCGCAGGAGTAGTGACATGTGGAGGTCGTAGTATATAGGAGTTCTTTTGGTCCTCAAGGACTGTGCTTTTAACCTGCGCGCCCTGGATGTCGGATTGGTCCGACATGTGTGGGGTCCTGGGAGGCCCAAGTGTGTCACCATTCCGACAGTGCTTTTCTGCCGCTGTCTGAAGCTCCCACGATTTTTTCTATTTTTTCATCACCACACTCTACCAGGCGCTGGGGTGGCTGTAAATCACCCAGGTAAGCCATGTGAATGCAGTGCTAGCGTGTGGATGATGCCCTCTAATTCCAACTTGCCTGATTCCATTCCCATCTCGCTCGCACCTGTGGTTTGGACATACGGCCTTGCCAAGCTTCCTTCTGTGCCCAGGCTAGGACTAAGTGACTCTGCAATAGGGAGGGCACTTGAAATGACGGTCTTGTCTATTTCAAGGAGGGAAACATCGCCCTCTGAGGCTGGTAGCTACCCCACTGAGAGTGATGTGACGCAGCCAGGCTCCCAGGACTTCTCCCGGAGATCCATACCACCCGTGGGAAGTGACTCGAACACCCTTGCAGCCTCCCTTCCATTCTGATGAGCCAGGGGAACCATCTGAGGAGTCTGAGGGCGAAGAGGAAGGTGGGGAGGTGGACAGTCAAGAGGGAAATATTTGCCACATGCGCCACACGGCAGCACGTGTGTACTTCCCTCGCCGCCCCATCCTGCCTGAACACCCTGCATCGCCCCTGCCAGGTGTGCTTCTTCTAACCTACCAAGCACAGGTGTGTGAGACTGAGCAAATAGTGTAAATAACTAGAAATCACTCAGAAAGCGCATACCACCGCCAATGCCATTGCCATTAAAAAGGATCTTGATCTGTGGACATAGGATCCGGATCCGTCCCAAAATTTAATAGATTTTTTTTCTTGGTCCATGGCCCACCTTTCCACAAAATTTCATTGAAATTCATTGAGAACTTTTGGAGATATTCAGCGGGATACTCCGGAGCCGGATCTGCCCCCAAATTTTATCATTTCTTCCTTGGCCCATGGCCCACCCTTCCACAAATTTTCATCAAAATCCGTTCTTAATTGTTTGAGAAATCCAGGATCCGGATCCGTGGATGTAGGATTTCCTCCAAATTTTAAACAGTTGTTTCTTGGTCCATGGCCCACCTTTCCACAAAATTTCATTGAAATTCAATAGAACTTTTCGAGGTATTGTGCCGAATACTCCGAATCCGGATCCGGATCCGGCCCAAAATTTTTTCATATCTTTCTTGGTCCATGGCACACCCTTCCACAAAATTTCATCAAAATCCTTTCATAACTTTTTGAGTAATCGTGCCAACAGTCAAACAGACAAACCAACGCGGGGTAAAACACAACCTCCTCGGGGAAGGTAATAATGTGTGTATATAGTGTGTCCAAATAGTGTGTGTAAATAAGCTCCTCAGTAAAATTAAATGAACAAACAATAAGTGAAATCGAAATAAGAATACTGAAAAGTAAAGCCAAGAAAACAGAAATGTAAGGAAGTAATTTGCATATTTGTATCAGCGAACAAAACAAGAAAAGTAAGCTGTATGAAAAGTTAAAGTACTCCAAAGAAAATGAGTTACAAATTAAGGTATGATAAGTGTTAGAAGTGTTCTAGGTTGATAAGTGTTTCATCTCGTAAGTGCAGCTGCAGTG
>JAGKTI010009002.1:7649-32107 GCA_018397915.1 Birgus latro
GAGAGAGAGAGAGAGAGAGAGAGAGAGAGAGAGTCTGTCTGTAAGGCAGTGTGGTGGTGAGGGGAGCAGGCAGCCTGCCTCAAGGTCATTGCTATGGTTACTGGCCTCCCAGCAACAAGTACGCCCAATTATGGAAGATTTTTCACATAAATAGTGTTTGTGATGGACTGCGGTCATCTAGAAGTGTTATCGAAGTGTTATTATTGTCGAGGGCTAGTCTAAGCCTTAGTTGTGTCACCGAACCTCTGCCATGGATACGGACACCGGCAAAAAAACAACAAAACTTGCCCCCTTTCCTGACTCACTCACTCTCCTTACACGCACTTCACGAACCATCTAATGCAATCAGATTGAATTCGAAGGATTGGTGAGTATTATGACACTTTGTTTTTTATTTTTGGATAAGTATTAACTGAGACATGAAGGTTTAAAATTACAGTAATCCCTCATTTATCCAGACATACCTGTAATAGAGCCAAAGGCAATTCTGGGTAGTGGCAACATCCGGACACTAAACACTATTCCCCTACCACACCCACACCCTACCTATGCCCACCTCCAACCTATACCTAACTTATTTGTACAGTACCTATGCTTAATTTGGCAGTGTTTTCCAGTCATTCACGCATATTTAGACATCAAAACACACACAGGAATATCCAAAGTAATGCTAACTCCCAAGAAAACCATGCAGAAAAAACAGTGAACACCAAAAAACACCCTGCCTAAACACTACTGTATATACAGCACCCCTCCTTATTTTGGCAGTGTTTTCCAGTCATTCTGCCATATTCTGACATCAAACTATACATAGAATTATCCAAAATAATTTTCAAAACCAAGAAAACCACACAAAAAAACAATGAAAACCAAAAAACACCCTACCTATACACCACTGCAAGTACAGTAACCCTCCTAATTTTGGCACTGTTTTCAGGTCAATCTACCATTATTTAGACATCAAAACACACATAGGAATATCCCAAGTAATGCTAAACACCAAGAAAACTATGAAAAAAAAAACACTGAAAACCAAAAAAAAAAAAACAATTTATACACAACTGTAGGAACTAGGCAAACCACACTCACCGGCCGCCTTCACGACGTGAACTGCCAAGGCTTCCGGTTGCATACCACAGGAACCTTCCGATGACGTCATCACTCGTGACTTGCAGGTGTGTGCCTGCGCACACACACTAACACTCTCGTCCTCTCTTCTTAATTTGACAGAAGATTCCAAGGACAAAGCTGGATGGTCTATTTGTGTCTGATACAAACTATGTATCCAATACATAGACTTTTGTGTGAGTACCATCAACACCCGATACACACTATGTATCCAATACATACACTTTTGTTTAATTACTATCAAGACCCAGTCTGTGGCCACATCCAGATATGTGATGTCTCTTAAAGTATTATAAACTTTCTAGTCTCGGCTGACTGCTGCACGCAGCCACTCGGTCGAGGCACCTTTCTTGGTGAGACAATTAGCCAGTTGTTGTGATGTATCCACCCAGGATACCTCATCAATCTCCCCCCGCTCCAACATGTCCCACAACACGGCAATATCAATGCGCAATCTCCTGTCTTCTACGCTCCAACAGGAGTAAAGGGCGTCCACCAGACTCTTGTTGTCGACGAAACACTTTATTTTGATCTTTCCACATCCAGAAACCTCACGCAATATGTTGGAGAGATATACAGCAGTTTCAGCACATTCAAGCAGCGCCAACGCCTCAGCAGATAAGGTAGATTTGACGACCCTCCTGATCTTCCTTGTCTGCCAGAATATAGGACATCTTGCCTCACTAGCATCTCGTAGGAAGATCACAAAACTTCCCTGAGATCCATTGCCTACAAGGTTGGCAAATGAGGCATCCGAAAAGCACTCTTTATGACAGTCCTCGATCGGCCCCATTCTTGGAATGTATAGCTTCATGTTGTCAGTCTTCAACCTTGAGATCACCTTATTGAGTCTAAGCAAATTGCTATTCACACTCAACTCACACACATCAAAGGCAATATCTGGCCGAGTGTATGTGGCAATCCAATAGAGTTGCCCAATTAATGCTCGGTACTCCATTTTCTCAGACTCGGACAGCTCCCCTGATTTTACTGCTGCACGATGTTTACTCAGCGTGACTGGTTTCAAGGATGAAGCATACTGGAATTGGTCGAGCGTTATGCTGCCATCGATGTTGGAGATGACATTGAGACCAACGTATTTGAAGGCTTTTGATTCTGAACTGCCGATGAGGAATATTTGACTCAACCGATTTATCACTTGCTGTTCGAACTCATGTGTACCAGCCCAAAGGAAGTCGTCGACGTGGATGCATACAATGCCTTCGACTTTGCCACCATTGCTCCTAAAGAACAGCGCTGAATCCAGTGATGATACTTTAGCTCAACAACTGATCTTTTACGCGCAGATACCAATGCCTAGCAGCATCACAAAGGCCGTAAACAGTTTTCTTTAGTCTCCATAACTTACCATTTGCATATTCAGGCGGAGGACGTAAATGAACAACTCTCTCAATGTCGTTACCTTGCAGGTAGGCAGCTTTCACGTCCACAGTGTGGCAATCCCACTGGTTGGTGGAGGCCAAAGAAAGTGCCAAACACACTGCTTCCTTTGAACAAGTAGGCAAGTCTTTTCGGAGATCCACTGTGTCTTCCTCAAATCCTCTGGCGACTAAGCGGGCCTTAACAACAGGCTTTCCATTTTTCAGTTTTTCTGTCACAACCCATCGAACCGTTATGGCACCTTGCCCAACATCATCTACTTCCTCATACACATCATTATTCTGCCAATTTGTAATTTCATTTTCCTTAGCGCATAATACAGCCTCAGAGTTGAAAAGAAAAAGCATTTCTGTGTCATCATCAACCACTTCCCATTCGCTAAGATCCTTCTCCAAATCTATCCAATCAATGCTGCCATCAGAGTCCCTCTTCAAATTATAGCAGTGTTTGTACTTTCCAGTGGCTTTACCTGCCCGACATATAATCCTTCCAGACACCAGCTCTCCACTTTCTGAATGTATTCCCTTTATACGTTGACCAACAGAAACTTTGGGAAGCTGATTAATCGGAACAGAAACTGTGGGAGGCTCATCGATTGGGACCACACCATCTTCCGACTCGTCATCTGGTGGATAGTCATTCAACACTTGCGTAGGATCGTCATTAGGCTTCTCCTGGACAACCTTGTTCTTCTCATCACTGCTGACATCACTTTCAACTGTAGTATCTTGCTCTGGCGCTCGCGCTAGACGACATATGTGCACTCACACGTATACACCGCCGTGTCTCACCAGAATTTGTTTCCCATCTCTGCCTATTACAATTCCGGGACCGTGCCACTCATGACTGTCATTTCTTTTGTAGAAGACTTCATCTCCATTCCAGATGTCGTTTAGGTCACTCGAACGTACACTGTGCCACAGAGCCCTAGCCAAGCGTTCATCTGATTCGGTCTTTATAAACTCTTGTCTAGCTAAATGAAGAGCGTTCAAGTTGTCTCTCACAATTTTCGATGGTGATGAAGGTTCCAAGGCTGGAGGATCATTTGCGTACACATTAGGCAGACCAGGGTTTTGACCAAAAACAAGTTGGTTAGGAGAAAAGCCTGAGTAGTTGGTGAGAGCATTTCTTGCCGATACTGCCCATGCCAAGGCCACATTCCATTCACACTGGCTATCAGCCATTATCTTCCTAACAATGTCACCAATGACTGCATTTTGACGCTCACAGACTCCGTTGCTCCAAGGACTCTCTGCAGACGTTGTCATGATCTTGATATTGAAGGCCTCTCCCAATGCTCGCATTTCCGCATTATTGAATTCACAGCTATTGTATGTAAGAATTTTTCTAGGTGTGCCAGACACAGCAATCCAGCTCCGAAATATTCCTTTGATAATGGAGGGCGCACACTTATCTGCGATTACTATCGCATTACAATAACTGGTCGCCAAATCAACAAGGATTAAGAAATAATGCCTTCCCCAAGCTTTTAAATCCATGGCTATGGCTTCATTAAACTTAGACGACATGGGCAAACTGACTACGGGTCGAGGCTTGGCTTTCTTAAATCTGCAACAGACTGTACAAGCATCAGATACAGCCTTGACAGCCTGTTCCAGTTTTGAACTTTTAATTCCCACATCTGTGATCAGTTTAATTAGTTTTGCCAATGTTGGGTGTCCAAATTGCCTGTGAAGCTTCAAAGCGGTTTTTTCTACATCACCCCCACGAGATGCCAACATGATTGTTTCACAAAATTCACGATCTAGTCATAAGGAAATTGGAAGTAAGTAATGGCCTGAAGATGAGGACTTTAAATTAATGATAGTTCCACAAATTTTGACCTGGTCAGTTGCAAGGTTAATCAACATTTTTGCTTTTTTCATGGAATGTCTACTCAACAGCAAGGGAATATTGCAGTCCACAACATCAGTCACGATGGTAGCACGCATGTTTCCAATGTAGCAGGGCAGAGTAACACGTTTGAGGGAAGAAACTGTGACACCATCAGCAAAAGTAAATGTTGAGGATGACGCTTCTTCTCTTACAGCATCACGTTCATAATCAGTGAGCTCACTTAGATAGCAATTGATCCATTCAACTCCACATACAGTTGTAGAACACCCTGTGTCTAGAAGAGCACATCCCTTAGATTCTTCCACTAGAGTCTGTGACTTACCTCTACTAGCGGCATCATCCGCATAGCCTATAAATAACGACAGATGCACTGTTTCAGAATTCTCTTCTCGACTGCCGTCATTTTCGTATGCATCCAGACAGTCATGTGCCCAATGAAATCTAGAATCACATACGAAACACCTCGATACCTTTCCGTCAGGCCCAAGTGGGTTCTGCCTCCTGCCGGTGGATGAGCGTTGGGGAATTCTAGCAGATACGGTTGAACATCGGCCACTACCCCGACGTCGATCACATATTGCACCACCCTGCAACATTCTCCGTCCTCGTCGAGTACCTCTAGCATAAAGCGTTTCGTCACCCTCAACTTCGTCACTCCAAAATACTGGTTCGTCTTTCACCTCCCGGGCGGACACAGATGCCTCGTTCTGCCTGCCAATTTCACCAGCAAAAATACGATTCAGGGAAGATTTCATATTTTCGTATGTCACCTCAGTTATCGCAGACATCACTTGTTGTCGTTCACTGTCTGAAAGTTTGCATGCAGCTAAGAGCATAAAAGCCATCACAGAATTTGGCAGTTCCATGTCCTGCTTGGTAAATTTGAAATAAACATGCTCAAATTCTATCACGAACTCCCGAATGCTCATATCACTGGCTCTTCTGAAGTTGTATAGCTCATAAAACGCTGCAAACTGTCGACGTCCTTTGTCCACGAGAAATAAACCGTCTAATTTTTTCAGCAGGGTCTGAACACCATCCTTCTGCTTCAGAACATCTGTTTCAATCTGCGAAGATGCCACCCTCGCTCTTCCAGACAATGACAGGTGAATAGCTAAGGCTTGTTTTTCTGTTGCTAGGTCCGTTAATTCGCACCAAATGTCAATGTCTTTTTTCCAGCTCTCATATGCAGAATAATTTTCAAGTTTTGGAGGCCACTTGGTCGAACACGACGCCATTCTCGCAACTACGCTCTGCTACCAGTGTAGGAACTAGGCAAACCACACTCACCGGCCGCCTTCACGACATGAACTGCCAAGGCTCCCGGTTGCATACCACAGGAACCTTCCGATGACGTCATCACTCGTGACTTAGCAGGTGTTTGCGTGCGCACACACACTAACAACAACTGTATGTACAGTACCCCACCTAATTTTGGCACTGTTTTCAGGTCAATCTGCCATTTTTAAACATCAAAACACACATAGAATCATCCATATTAGTACTAAACATCATGAAAACAATGCATAAACCACAAAAATCCACAAAAAAACTGACGAGTTTGAAAATCTGTTGTCTGTGATGAGTGATTGCTCCCAGGGCTCAAAAAAAAAAAAAAAAATCCACGGCCAAATATGCCATTGTAAAATGATTATATTGGTATAATCATACACCATCATCATCGCTGGTCTTTATACTATAAGATACACTAATAAAAATACATATACCTGACAAGTAAGAGTATGAAATTCAAGCAGGAATAAAGTGTTCAAGAGAAAAACTTACCCTCATATAAATTCCCACCATTCTAATCCAAAATTTTGCCAGCATCATCCAAGAGTCAAGCTCAGGCCTAGATGCAGAATTTCGTGAGCTTTCTCGTGGTCATCTTGGAATTTCCATACGACCAATAGTAGTTGAATAAATCGTAAAAATCTTTGAAAACTCAAGAGTCAATGCTATCACCACGGATGAGGGTAAGGACTGAGGGAGTGTGAGGGGGAACTGGGAGGGTATGGAGGAGGGACGGGAGGGGGGGGGGAGAGGCGAGACTGTGGGCAATTCTTCCCTTTCTGTCAACAGGCAGGCAGGTGCTTCTGCCGTACACTTACTCGTGGCTTGCGGTCTGTTAGACACCGAGTGACCATGCGAAAACACAACACACCAGGACCAGGGTACTTTCGAACTTCGATAGAGAGGCAGATGGCCGCTGTCACCGAACATGTACTCCTGGCTTGTGGTCTGTGTTCGATGAAGGTGGCGGTTGGGAAAGACAGCCCCCGTGGCTGCGCAATATTAGACATTCGGTGGGGAATGCACACGGACGTTTTGACACTGCTTGTGGGCCACAGTCGTATTACTCGGGTGCTGGAGGTTCGCTGGGAGTGATAGGACAAGCGCGCAATTTTGACCATTCAGTACAGGGGCAGATGGAAAATTTTAGCTCTGGTTGTGGGTTACAGACTACTTCCCACTCATAGCTTGAGCCCAGCGGCCACGATACCGAATGTTTGGACATGTCAGCTGGCTGGCCAAAGTTCTCAGGCACTTTTACGTCCGGAAAACAGCAAGTAAATTCGGATAATGATTTAAAAGAGCCAAGGCCCAGCGTCTGGATACTGAATACGTCCGGATAATGAACATCCGGATAACTGAGGGATCTCTGTAGACGATTTACTCAGGAATGCCCAGCTGTGGGAAGGGTTCACGGGAAAATGTGCTGGACGCAATGGGTTAACCAACTGATGGTTGTGTCATCCACTGTGTTTTGTTCCTGCTGACACCAGATGATTCTGTTCTACTGTAAGAGCTCCACAGTTCCTGATGGTGTTAATACTGTCATCAATGACCCTCTAATAGTCAAGACAACTCAAGCATTCTATTTCAGCTAATGTCGACACATTTTACTCAGCTAAGTCAGTCAAAGAAGCCTGAGTGTTAATTAGAAAAAAGAAAAGGGTTGGATATGTTGTGCTGATACCCCAGAATCTGTTTCTGTCTAAAAGGTCAATCAAAGCTCTGACTGCTGTTGTTGTTGTTACTTATCCCCCATCTGTCTGGCTGAGCAGCCCTGTCAACCTTAAGTAAGTAATTGCTTCTTAGGGGCCATCTCTGTTGTAAAATAATAGTGTCAGGATCCAGCAACCCCTTGCAGTAGCCAGCACCTCCCCAGGGTCAGACCAGGGTCCTTCTCATGACAAGTTGCAGGAAGCTATGAGGTAATGTGACTCCTGGGTGAATGTTGCAGCTGCCCAACCCAGGTTGCACAGCACCACCACACGTAGGCCCCTCTTCAGAGCTTGCTCTGAATGTAAAATGCTAGTGCCCCCCAAGACCTACCACCCCAAGCTGCTGCTACTGAAAAGAGTGATACGAGTGAAGCTTGTCCCCTTGAAAGAGGGTGTAACCACCAGCAATGATTTACCTTCTGAAGGAGCTTCTGTGGGGATGTCTCTGAGATGAAGGTCATGATGTACACATTGACAAAGGTAGCCATCAGGTACTGGCAATCAAAACGATCCATCATTCCACCATGTCCAGGAATCACATCACCGAAGTCCTGTAACATTATACATTTTTAATAAGGGCATCAAACTCACCACCACAGAGGGATATCTTTAAAATGTGAAAACAGAAAGTGAAGTACAAATGAAACCCCCACATCTGGACTCTAATATTTCTTAATTCTAACTACTGTACTATTTCTTCTTTTACCAAAATCAAAAACATGTATCTCATTATTATTATTTTATTGCCAATCAATATTGTTTGCTTACTAGAAAACTCGTCTGTATGTGTTACAACATGTCTCAATAAATCCCACTCAGACCACTTATCTTATTGTTTATTCTGACAGCCACAAGATGATTTTATTCAGCTACTGGAAAATCCACAAGTCTGACTGGGAGAGATCATATTTCATATATTATGGTACATGGACGACAAAGCAATAACTAGATTCAATACATCATCACATCTTCACTCCCCCATCCTAATATCTGACTGGATTTCAATAACCTTGATTTTGAAGGCACGTTTGAAGCCGCTGGCAAAGAAACCTCCAAATGGACCGATGACGCTGCTGAAGAGGGAAAGCGCCACTGAATGAAGTACGAATGGGTAGATGGTCATCGTTTTCTTCCATCCCAACTGAAACAAACTTTCAAAATGACTACTGCGGCTATATACAGCATACTGCTGTAAGTCTAAAGTGAAGTATAATATGGGTGAAGGGAATGTACTGTAAATCATTAGGAACAACATTCATTCATTTATTCATTCACCATCTAATCCTGTGCTGCCCCATGAGGAGCATACTAGCCTGGGGCTAAGCAAGTCGGTCTTGACATTCAAGATGAGAGTATACAGCCTCACTCATCCCTGAGTGGCATTATGTGAGCAATAAATGCCAAATCCCTCTTGGATACTATATAAACCTGTGCCGGCTCAATCCGATTGGAGTGCCTTAATTACCCACTAAACCACTAGGTGCCATAATTGGGTTATATGGTTACCACCCTCCATAGTAAACGGTTTCCTGGTGTACAGGAAACCATTTGGTTTGTCACTCAGTGTAAAGTCACCCACAGACAGAAGGAAGAGGAAAGAATGAAGAAAAGAAAGCCAGAAGAGGAAGGAAGGAAAGAAGGATGGAAGACAGGAAAGGGCGGTCACCTGAGAGCAACACCAGGCGAGAGAGTGGATGGTGAGCGCCTCCATCTACCACTACAAAATGTTCATTAATTAAATACGGCAGAATGGTTCTGATGCCTCCAGACAATTTTTTTTTTCTTTAATCTGATTCTCCATCATCAATACATTAGGTTACTGTTCTGGAAAACCCTAGTACAATGTACTCTTTAAAAAAACAGCACAGTCCTTTTAAAAAACAGCACAGTCCTTTCTGACACACAATAAAAGAAGTTTAACCTCTATTTTCTTTACAAAATATGGGGGACTGCTGGAAATCTGTAATGAATTATTTAAGTATAATCATAGTCATCATCATTATCATCATCCGGACCTCCTTTCCCACCCTAGGGCAGGGTGAGGAGTAGCAACGTCCGGACAGCCCAAGTTTACCCAATCCAAAGGGCCACGCTTCCATTCACTCATCATTCAAGCCCCCGGAATCCTGGCTCTATCTGATACGCCAAAAACTTTCACCACATTCTCTAGCTTTACATTAACGTATCCGACAGAGTCAATCCGAACACTGTCACATTAAAAACGGGTGCCCCTGATCATGCACTTCTTCTTACAACATTCATCCAGCTAGCTCGATCTCTTGTCAGTCCCCTAGCCTCACTGACTTCCACACCTCTCTTCCTCACACACTCATCCACCATATCCCTCCACTTTCTCCTTGGCCTACCTCGACTCCTCCCTCCAAATTCGCTCAGATATACGTTTTTCACTACTCTACTGTTATCCATTCTCTCCACATGACCATACCATCTCAGAACACTCTCTTCGATTCTGGTGTCCACAGACTTCTTCACACTGAATCTTTCACAAATCACATTATTTCATATCCTATCTACTCTCTGTACTCCAAATTCATTCCTCAGCAGTCCCATCTCCACTGCTCTCACTCTTGGCTTATCATTTTCATGCCATACCATAGTCTCACATCCATATGTTAAAGTTGGCACTAACACTCTTTCATGTAAGCCTCACGCAGCTGCAACACTCAAGCCTCTGTTTCTTATCAAGGCCTTCATAGCATCAGCTACTTTCCTTCCTTGTATCACTCTACTTTCCACTTCTTTTGCACATTCTCCTCTCTTTTCTATCAATGTACCCAGGTATTTGAACTCTCTCACCAATTCCAGTCTCTCTCCATTCACTGTAACATCACACTGGGAGTCACCTTCTCTGCTGATTACCATCGCTATACATGAAACATTTAAAAAAGTACTTAAACACATACTCTCTGCATTACAAGACCTTGCTTCATTCTTAATTGTTAGCCATTAGGGTAAAATACCTACAAAATGCATTTCAGCTGCTATCTATTACTACACCAGAAATGTGACTGGTGGGAGTAGGCTACCACCTCCTTACAGCCACTGTGCTTCCAAGTAAAACTGATTCTGTTCCAAAGTTTGCATCATCTGGAGTATAATCGTCCATTATGACATGCTGGATGGCACTGTGAAAGATCAGTTAAGACTGCTTTAATGCTCCTGAAACTCTCATAATACTTCATTACTGATGGAAACTGATCCTTTGATTCTTTGACCAGCCATCCACTCATCTACCTCCTGATCACCACCTTACTCAAGCTTGAAATCACACATCATTCTGAACCCTCTCAAACCGATGACAATTTTTTCATTTTATCAAGCCACGACTGGATTATTTTATCCAACATTAAAATGGATTTCTTGGAATGAAGTGGTTGATGAATGCTATATCTAACCCCTCCAAAAGTCTAAACTAGGCTGAATAAATCATGCAGTAATAGCATGAATAAACTACAAAACACAACGCTAGGGGGAAGGGGTTTACATCTTATGTACAGGTGCCACTGGTATTCATTTACCATTTACCATGCTTTGTCAAGGAAGCAAGCACTCTACAAGGCCTAATAGCTCTCCATCCTGTGACATGTTTACATTTTATTCTCTAACTAGGCCCAAAAGTGTCATCCCTCCATCTTGAATGCTGAGTCGTAACATTACATTAACAACAGAATATAATGCTAGTCAAGATGAAGAGCTGCAAAAAAGATGCATAGCCATAGGATTGTCTGCTTCTGCCACCCAAGCTATGGAAAATAAGCTGAAAATAATGAAAATCTGAACCAAAAGTTATATTTTTCTATATACAGCATTTCTAAGGATAATTTTGACATTCGATAACCTACTGTGATGCATTTTTTTTTTTACTTCTTACAGTAGTAAAATATTAAAGCTTAATGATTTCTCTGATGCTATCTTTGGGATACTGTATTTCATCACTAAAGCAGGTAACTTTTCTTAAAACTAATTCTGGGAGTATACAACCAACGGTGCAATGTTTTTTTTTTTTTTCCCCAGACTGACTCTTTCAGATAAGTAAATGTCAAGGTACAGGCATTTTTTCTTTTTTTAAAAATCCAATCACTTGATGTTTTGCTGCTCTCGGGTGTCTGCCCTTTCCTTTCCTCCTTCCTTCTTTCCCTCCTTCCTTCTTTCCTTCCTTCCTCTTCTGTCTTTCTGAATTTCATTCTTTCCTCTTCCTTCTGCCTACGAGTGACTTTTTTTTTTTTTATGTGTCCGACTTCTGGGCATAGGCTTCACAGCCTGCTATCAAGGCCCAGCAGTCCTCCTACATACCATACATACCATACACCTCTGCATGTCACCACTTCGGCGCTAACACCCACCGTCCATATTGAATACATGCTAGGGCTGTCTCATACAGGACTGGTGTATTGGTATTAGCGGGGGTATTTTTACGACATGTCGGCGGGTCATCTGGTAGATTAGTAAAGCCTGATTTAATGAAATTCAAATCCTTAAACTGTTCCCTGCCACAGCCGGGATTTGAACCTGGGTCCGTCGGGACTACAGGCCACCTCTCTACCGATTGCGCCACCGCCTCATCTGTCTTTCTTTCCTTCATTCTTTCCTCTTCCTTCTGCTTATGGATGACTCTACACTGAGTGACAAGCCAAATGGTTTCCTGTACACCAGGAAACCATTTACTATGCTGTGTGGTAACCATAACCATATAACCAAATTATGGCACCTGGTGGTTTAGTGGGTAATTACAGAACTCCAATCGGATTGAGCCTGTGCAGGCAAGGGGTGGCTGGGGTTTACTGCTCACATAATGTCACTCAGGGATGAGTGAGGCTGGTCACTCTCATCTTAAATGTCAGAACCAACTTGACTAGCCCTGGGCTTCTACACCCCTCATGGGGCAACACAGGATTGGATGATGGTTGTTTTTTTTTTTTCCCTATCACATGGAGCTAAAGATCCCACAGACTTGAATGGTGAGTGAATGGAAATGTGGCTCATTCAATTAGGCAAACTTTGGTTAACATCGTTCAATCTATCAAGTTTTTTTCCTGGCTCTCTGGACCCTAGCTTATCCCACCTTGGAGTGGGATCTGGATGATGATGATGATGAATACTGTGACTTGTTACCGTAGCAGCAATGGAGTAATATAGATTTCTTTCATCTCTGTGTCGTGTGTGTGTGTGTGTGTGTGTCTGTGTGTGTAAAAAACTGAGTTGGTATTATCTAACCTACAGATGTACTGCAATTATCTTTCCAAATCACAGCTACTCAATTTGGGGTTTTTACTGTTTTTGGTAGGTGTACCAGACATACTGGTAGTTCTGGACTTTGGTGTATCAGACTTGCTACAGGAATTGAAAACAACATATGATAGGGTGACGATCTCAGTTCCCTGCCTACAGGGAAAGGGTTAATGTGGTATTTCCCAAGGTCAGCAGTATTAAATCATCACCTGGCTGAGTGAAAAGTCCAGAAACAGCTAATTCCCTTTTATGTGTATTTCTTTTAAACTGCTTCAAGCCAACTACCAGAAGGTCTGGTGATGCCCTCCTCTCAACACACTAGTTAACCCCTTAACCGCGGGTCGTCACTTTCGTGATGGTCGAGTGCAATAGATCATACCGCGGGGTGTCACTTCTGTGCCTCTATGTTTTTTTTTAATTCGCCCGGGCTTTCAGGTGGTGACTTGTATCATCTATCAGCACTGCCAATGTCCAACAATAGTCAGAGCTGCTAATGTCATCAGTACTCCCATCCACTGTTCAAAATTTAGCCATTTTCCCCCATTCTAGACTCCCCTCCTTACCTCCCCTCCATTACCCTCTCGTGTCATCTGCTCAGCTGCTCTGCACTAAGTAAATCTTCCCCGGATTTTTCCACTGTTTTCATCCATTGAAATGAGCCCTATGCCCTATTCTTATACAAAATAATATACAGTATATATAAAAAAAATAAGGTAATTGATAGTGCCATACACCTGGAATTGGCTAATTATCACTTGGCAACACCCAACCTGCACTAGTTCGCTAATTTCCCCTGCTTTTTTCCCCGTGAAATATGCCGTATGAGCTACTCTCGTAATATAAATGTATATAAGAAAGGAAGGGAGAAGCCTGAGTGATATTTATATTCACCTGGAACTACCTAATTTATTATGTATTGTCTGGATTTCCTACGACTTATTTCTTAGCATATACATTAGCAGCTGACATTTTCAACTCTTGGCTACTGAGATGTGTATTGTACAGTCAGTTCGATCTCATCCTTCACGGTGAAAGCACGCCCCTCCATTTCTGCCGCTTTTGCGCCCATTATAAAAGGCCCTGTGACCTCTACCCCTACTAAACATCGTGTGGGAAGCAGTAAAGGACTGTAGACATATATAAGTGTAATAAAGTACTAGAAATAATTAAGTGTGAGTGTGTATATGAGTAAGAAATGACAGAATACCAGTGGCGAATTAGCGCAAGTGGGAGGCTCGTACACGCTCGTATTTTACATTGCTTTCACGGTGTATTTTTTTTGGAGTATGGATTCCAAACTACTTGGAAATCATTGAATAGTGTTTCTAGTGTTAATATCTGGCAGTGGTATTCATATTACGGGAAGTCGGGAAGTGTAAAGTGGAGACTTAGTTACCCAACTTCAGAAGTCTCCACAAGTCCTATGGTAATCGACGAGTGCTAAAAAAAAACATTGCAGGAGAAAGCTGAAGGTATGTGCCATACGCATATGTAATTATAATATTCTAGGACTAATAACTGATTTTTGGCAAATATTTTTAAAAAGTCAGTCGGAGCGCGAATATCCCCACGGGATTGGCCCGGCGCACCTCCGACAACCTCGTGGTGTAGGGGTTAAATATTATTAATCCATACAAAAGTAAACAAATACAGTAATCACTCTGAAGATAATAATGAACACTAATAAACATCACCATCATTAACACACAGCCTCCTTTTTCCCACCCACAGGTTGGGTTAGGTAGGGTCCAAAAAGCAATGAAAAAGACAAAAACATGATGATGGGAGAACTAATCAACAGTGTACCCTACGAAATAGACCACTCATTCTCTCATCACTCAAGCTCCCGTAATCCAGACTCCAGCTCCATAACAAAGTACCAGAGACTGATAGTGCTATCAACATGGACATTACACTAACTGACAAGCCAAATGGTTTCTTGGTAACCATATAACCTATCCCTGGAATAAGAGAAAGGTGACTAATCCCCCCTAGTCCCTGAAAGCCTGACAGTTAAGAGGGAGAGGATGGTCGGAATTAGTGTCACCCCACCCTCTACTCTTACTCACTATTGGTTTTACAGATAAAGATGATGATGATGACTGATGACAATAATCTATCTATCTATATAGCTAGGCTGCTTCCTCCAAAGAAAGGGGGGGTAGCAGAGACAGGATGACACACTGCCAATATACTCATCCACACACACATTTACTGGTAATAAATAATAATAATGTATGGAAGTGAAGCTTGGACCATGTTGGAGGGACAGAAGTCAAGAGTGAGAGCAGTGGAAATGAGTTATCTGAGAGGAGCATGTGGAGTCACATGGAGAGACAGACTGACAAATGTGGAAGTGAAGGAGTGGTGTGGTGTGGATATGAATGTGATAGGAAGTGTTAGGAGAAACACATTAAGGTGGTTTGGCCATGTGGGAAGCATGGAGAGTGAGAGACTGATGAGGAGAGTATATATGAGTGAGGTGGAGGGGGGGGAGAGGGAGGGGGAGGCCAAGGATGAGATGGAGGGATGGACTGGAGAGGTATACGAGAGAGGGGGGGGGGGGGTGAGCTGGGAAGAGGACAGTGAAATGGCGGGGGACAGAGCGACATGGAGGCGATTTGTTTGTGGCCACCTCTTATGGGATTAAGGCGTCTGGTGATAGATAGAAATAATAATAATAACAGTAATAACAGTCTATCTATCTATTGCCAGACACCTCAATCCCGAACGGGGTGGCCACAAACAAATTGCCTCCATGTCACTCTGTCCCCTGCCATTTCACTACCACGCTCCCAACTCACATCCCCCTCTCTCATATACCTCTCCACTCCATCCCTCCATCTCATCCTCGGCCTCCCCCTCCCTCTCGCCCCCTCCACCTCACTCACATACACTCTCCTCGTCAATCTTTCACTCTCCATCCTCTCCACATGCCCAAACCACCTTAACGTGTTTCTCCTAACGCTTCCCATCACGTCCTCAACCACACCACAACGCTCCTTCACTTCCTCATTTGTTAGTCTGTCTCTCCATGTGACTTCACATGCTCCTCTCAAATTCGGTAGCTCGATCGGTAGAGAGTTGGCTTGCGGTCCCGTGGGACCCAGGTTCGAATCCTCGCTGGTGCAGGGAACAATTTAAGGATTTGAATTTCATTAAATCAGGCTTTACTGATCTACCAGAAGACCCGCCGACATGTCGTAAAAATGACCCCGCTAATACCAATACACCAGTCCTGTATGAGACAGCCCTAGCATGTATTCAATATGGACGGTGGGTGTTAAGTGCCGAAGTGGTGACATGTAGATTGTAGGAGGACGACTGGGCCTTGATAGCAGGCTGTGAAGCCTATGCCCAGAGTCGGACACATAAAAAAAAAAATATAAAAAAAAACTCATTTCCACTGCTCTCACTCTTGACTTCTGTCCTTCCAACAGGGTCCAAGCTTCACTTCCATATGTCAGAGTTGGTATCACAATACTGTCATGTAACAACTTTTTCACTTCCATGCTCACCTCCCTGTTTCTTATCACTGCTTTCAACAAACCAGCAACCTTCCTTCCCTGCTGTACACTTTCAAGCACTTCACCCTCCAGACTTCCATCCTTACTCATCACAATGCCCAAGTACTTAAATTCACTCACATTCTCCATTTCCTTCCCATCCAATCTCATTGTACACTCACTGGCTTCACTTCTCTCGAAGACCATCACTTTACTCTTCCCCACATTCACCTTTAGAGTCCGTTTCTTACACACTCTCCCAAACTCATCTACCAAGCCTTGCAGCTCCCCTTCGTCTTCACTCAACAACACAGTATCATCTGCAAACAACAGTACAGGGAGTTTCCAAACACTGCCCTCTCTCACTAGGGCCGCTCCAACATCCACTGCCCGACCTTGTATCTCTTTTATAACCCCATCCATATACAGATTGAACAACCATGGAGACATGACACATCCTTGTTTCAATCCAACCTTCAAATGGAAAGATTCACTCAGTTTGCCATCCACACGCACTGCAGCCTTAGCACCCTCATACATACTCTTCACTGCCTTCAACAACTTCCCATCCACTCCATATATTCTTAATACCTTCCACAATCCTTGTCTATCCACCCTGTCATATGCTTTCTCCAGATCCATGAAGGCTGCATACAACTTCTTGCCCTTCTCTAGAAACTTTTCCACTAAGGATCTAAGAATGAATATCTGGTCTACACAACCTCTTCCCTTCCTAAAACCTCCTTGTTCTTCTCCAACTAATTCCTCAGTAATTTCCCTAACTCTGTCAATAAGTATCCTACCATATATTTTTCCTATTACACTGAGAAGGCAAATGCCCCTATGATTACCACACACTGCTTTTTCCCCTTTTCCTTTGTACAGAGGAATAATTATACCTGACTTCCAATCCTCCGGGACTCTACCCTCCTCCCAAGCCAATCTGCACACCTTCCACATCCATTCTATTACTATCTCTCCCCCATGCTTCAGCATTTCACCACACACTCCATCAATTCCTGGGGCTTTCCCCATTTTAACTTTCTTCATTGCTTCCACCACTTCCATCCTACTGATTTCTTCCTCTCTTCTCACAACCCTCCTTCTCCCTGCCATTCCCCAGCCACTTATACTTGCATTACTTTCATTCTCTATGTTCAACAGTTCATTAAAGTGTTCTCTCCATCTGTTTACTTTTTCTCCCTTCTCCACTAGTAATCTACCATTTTTATCTTTCACACCCCCACTGCCTTCGTTGGCACCCTGTCTAGCTCTCTTTACCTCCTTCCAGAACATTTTCTTACATTCCCTCCACTTTGCACTCAAATTCCTTCCAAACTCCTCATCCACTCTCTTCTTACTCTCTCTTACTAATCTTTTCACCTCTCTCCTCCTCACTACATATAACTCTCTCGTCCGTCACTCAGCTTCTTCGTCGCCCCTGTTCCTCATCCACTCATTATATGCTTTCTTCTTTTGTGCCACAGCCTCTCTCGCCTCTTCAGTCCACCATGCTGTTCCCTGAACCCCCTTTTGTCTTCTCTTCACCCCACACACCACCTCACATGCTGCACAGATTTCTTCTGCGAATACCTTGCACACACCCTCCACTTCCCCCGTCTGCTCCAATCAATATTTACCCAATCGCTCCTCCACTTCCCTTCTATATTCAGCCTTTATTCCATCCTCTTGTAACTTTTCTACCCTCCTTGTAACAAATACTTCCTCCTGTCTTTCCCTTCTCTTCCTCCATCTTGTTTGGATTCTGACTCTGGCCACCACCAAGTGGTGGTCAGAAAGTCCACTCCCCCAACTTCTATATACTCTTGCATCCATTATACATCTTCACATCCTTTCATCCACACACACATAGTCAATCATTCTCTTCCGTTCATTCATTCCCCGGTCCTCTCTTCTCACCACTCGCCATGTATACCTATGGATCATTTTGTGCCTGAAGAGGGTATTAACTACCACCAACCCCCTCCCAGCAAAAATGTCCACTAAAGCACTGCCATTCTCATCCATCTCTGCAGGCACACCCCACTCACCAACCACTCCATCCACCTTCTCATTCCCTACTTTTCCATCCATATCTCCAATCAGAAACACTCTCTCATTCCTTTCAAACTTTTCCAAGCAGGCTTCCACATTTGTCCAAAACTCTTCTCTCACTCTACTTACACGATCTTGCGTTGGCGCATACACGCACACAATTGCCCACATTTGTAGTCCAACTTTCACTCTTACCCACACAATCCTTGACCTAACTGATTCATACTCACTTACATTCTCCTTCCACCTGTTGCTCACAACAATACACACTCCCTCTTTCGCCCTCTCATTCTCACCCACTCCCGCACATATACCCCATCCATATTCCCATTCTCTCACACTCTCACCTCGCCATTTAGTTTCAGTTATTCCACATATATCCACTTTTGCACTCTCAAGCACCTGTACAATCTCTCTCTCTTTCACCTCATCATTCATACCCCTTACATTCCAGGTCACAATCTTTATCTCGTCCTTTGTCCGTTCCTTTATCGTCAACTTTTGGTCAGTCCTGGTCCTAGGCTTCCTGTTCATGTTTTTAGTTAGTTGTTTTTATGGGGTGGGGCACTAACCCACCACCAACCCTTTTAGTCGCCTCTTACGACAAGCAGGGATACTGGAGGAGAATTCTTGAAAAAACCCCTACCCTAATAATAATTATAATAATAATAACAATACTGTAGTAGTAATAATAATAAATAATAATAATAAAAATAATAATAATAAAATCATCATCATCATCATCATCTGGACCTTCTTTTGCAAGCTAGGGCAGGGTGAGGAGTAGCAATAATAACAAAAATAATAACATTAATAATAATAATGTGATAACTGTAGATTAATAATAACAAGTTGAATCCATCTACACTGGTAAAACTAACCAGAGCAAAGAAACTGGCCAGGGTTTCTGGCAGATTGTACTCTTGTGGTCGGAAGATTGGGGATGGGTCACACTCATAGCGGAAGCTGTCCTCATGTTCGCTGTACTCAACTGGGCAAACGAAGAATGGGTACTGGCACATCACATATGACAGCTGAAAAATACAGTCATTAACCATGTGAATCAAATGACCAATTCCTGAAAAACACAATCAATAACCCCTCTAATCTGACTTGTGTAACACCTGAAAAACACAATCATTATCCACATGAATCAAATGACCAATTACTGAAAAATGCAATCAGTACCCCTTTGAATCAGACAATAAATTGAACTGGATAATTGTGACTGACTGCTGAAAAAAAAAACATCAAACCCTTGAATCAAATGACACATTATGTTGGTTAATTACACAGCTGAAAAACAGTCGTTACCTCCTTGATCCAGGCAACAAAGTTAACTGGTTACCAGGTACTTGTGACAGCTGAAAATGATAGTCATCAAGCAGTTGTGCCAAATGACAAATTTTACTTGTTAAAATTATGACAGCTGAAAATGACATTCATCATGCAGTTGACCCAGATGACAAATTTTACTTGTGAATATTATGAAAGCTAAAAGTACAATAACTTAACCCTTGAAAAGAAATGACAACATTTAATGGCTAATAACATAAGCTGAAAAATACAATCACTGACCACTTGAATTTATACCAAATTAAATGGTTATTTATGATAAATGACAATCATCAAACCCTTAAATGAAATGACAAATTCTGTTGGTTCTTGCTCTCTCCAGATGATTTGTAATCACATTAGGACAGACTTCTCAAACTACAAAAGTCAAATAAGCTCATTCTTATTTTTTCATTCATTATCCAATCCTACGTCGCCCAACAGAGAAGCGTAGGAGCCCGGAGCTAGGCAAGTTTGCAAGTTTCTGCAGTTAATATTTCAGTATTAAATAAGAAGTTGCATCAACAACAACTTCTTATTTAATACTGAAATATTAACTGCAGAAACTTGCAAACTAGCTTATATGTAACAAAAGAGCTTCATTATCCTTTTATCCTATCATGAAATATCAAAAATGCAACTAAAAATAACTTACTGCATTTTACTGGTTAATTCTTGCAATATCCAGATGACTTTAACCTAACAGGACAGACTTCAAACTGGAGAGATCACATATCTGGTACAGTACTGTATGACTTTCATTTCCCCCTGCACTTTAAGAGATGTTCTCCAATCTGAAGATAATCATCTGGAGACTACTTAAAAAATGGGGGGGGGGGAGTAAATGTGATAGTTTTCTACTTCAACATCCACTGTTCTGCCAACCATCACTTAAAAATCTCATCCCTAATTTTGCTTGAAAACATGACTAGCACCCTCACCATCATGCCCATGATGACTGTAGAGATGCCACCACCAATGAATCCTTCCCAGGTCTTCTTTGGGCTGAGTTGGATGAGGGGAGTTTTGCCAAAGAAGAAGCCAAACATATAGGCCATAACATCATTGATGACGATCATGGAGACTGGTACAATGAACCAGATCATGCCATGGAAGATGTTAATAATGATGAGGTAGCTCTGTGTCACTACAATCAACAGTGCCACATGAGTCCAGGCAAACAGTGAGAATTGACGCATGTAGTAGCGCTTCTTGAGGGAGAGTACGAACCATACAAACCCAACAATATACATGAAGAATGAAGTGAAGCGATGGTATGCAATCAGCCACCGCATAAAGTCCTGCAAATATAAAACACTGCATTGTAAAAACTGAGTGGTTCCTTTGCACTTCTTTATATCTAAGCAGCACTGTGAATCAGTGCAAAAGTATTAGCACACAGGAAAATCTGCAGATACAGTATATTCAGCATCTTTCAAAATGTATGCACAGATTAACTGAAAAATAATACCAGTAAAGCTTGTACACAACAGAAGCAAATATAAGAAAAGCATTCATAAATCCAGTACTAAAGGGTGATTTAAGTACCAAACTGCAGTAGTTACGGCTTGTTAAAAAATATATATACAGTATACAAGTGGTGGGCAAGTTAATGAAAAACGTTAGTTTCATTAACTGTTAATCCGTTAGGTAGCCCCGTTAAAGTTAATCCGCGAATTCTGCTGTTACATTAACGGAAATTAACCGTTAATCTGCTAGTTTGTTAAAATGTTAACTTGGCTAATCACTAATTTGATAGTTTGCTAATCTGCTACTTGCTAATTTTTGTTTTTTACATATGAAACTCGGTTTTCCTTTATAAAAGACACTGTTAAAGCTTGAAAGTTTTATTAATACCCCAAAATATTTTTAAAATACAGTTAAAATTCGAGAATGAAGTGTCTCTTAATGTTTATGATGCTGCTCTTGTGGGCCCGACCTCATGCTGCTTGGGCTGGCAGACATTACATTGAAAAATATAACTGTTGCCCTCTGTTTTCCTGTATGACACAAACTTATCAAGATGCAGCCAGGGGTTCTCAGGCAGCTCGGAGTCATTATCCACCTCGGCCTCGCCGACATCACCCTCACTAGCCACAACAGTTTCCTGACTGTCCAGTTTGTCCTGGCCAACTTCAGCCTCACAGACAACTGAGACAAGGGGATAAACTCTTGCGATAAACTTGTTTGAGATGCCATCACTATGAGTCTATGATCACTCCACAGTCCAAAGTTCTGTTGGCTTAGAGTCACTATGATACTGTATTATCAACTTGACGATTTAAACAACAATTTAAAATGCCTCTGACCTAAAGTGACCTGTAACAGAAAATAAATAACGGATTAATGGTAATCAACAGAAATTTTAATGAAAGTTAACGATAATCCATTAACTTGCAAAATAAGAATTTGTTGAACTGAGTCTAGGCATTCGTTGTGCAAACAAAGGGTAGTACAACACAATTTTCGTTAAACCCAATTTTCACTGTGTGAGTGTTCGTTGCATGAAGGTTGCCTGTACGTGCTGTACTTACATGCATATACAGTAAAACCTCGATATAATGGACTTCAGTAGACCGAAATTCGCTTTTATCGGACTCGAGGAGCTACCGGACTAAACTCCTATATATCGGAAAAAGTCCGATATAGCCAGAAAGCAGTCCGGACTGCCTGACAACTTCAGCTATGTTCACCACAATAAGACAAGTAAAAGACATGTTTTCCAGTGCACAGTACAGTATTATTATACCATTTGATTAATGTAGTGAAGGTATAACACAGTACGATACTGCAATGATGATGAAAACCACTGATGCAATCCGGACCAATGTCCGATATATAGGAAAAAGTCCGGATTAGCAGGGGTAAGTCCAGATGTCGCTTTTATCGGAAAATCGCATATTTCGGACTGGCCTGAGCCCCAATTAGTCCGTTATAGTGAGGTCTTACTGTATATGCAATATGTATATATCAGTGGTGAGCACTAACACGTTAATCATTATTCCGATAATAATGGAGCTAATTTTTTTGTTAGCGCGTTGATTCGTTTTTTTTTTTTAATTCATTCATAATAAAAAAAAATAAAAAAAACGGATTAACGTGTTAACAAAAAAAAATTCCGGTAGCTCCATTATTAACAGATTAACGATTAACGCATTAATGCTCACCACAAATATATATATAGTATATATATATATATACTGTATATATATACTGTGTATGCAGGTAAGTAGAGCATGTACAGGCAACTTTCACACAACAAACACTCACACAACAAAAATTCGGTTTAACGAAAATTGTGTTTTACTAACCTTCGTTTGCATGAATGCCTAGACTCGGTTTAATGAATTTTATTTTCTTACCAACGATCAGCCGTACAGTCTATTAGAGAAACCAGTTGCGCATAGTGACTAGCAGCTGTTGATGGCAGCGCCTCTAGCGACACAACGCTCGTACTTGTATTCAGTCTGCTGCCTTGTATTCAAAACAGAATAGCTCTAGCTCTCCCAAGCTCACATGTGCTTTACTGCATTACTTTCGTTCACCATGCCTAAAAGACCTGCAACTAGTCCTAGCCAACAAGCAGCCAAGGCCTTCAGGAAGAGCCTTACCCTCGAAACTAGGCTGGATATACAGTCGACCCTCGACTCAACGGACTAATAGGGGAGGACGAGTGTCCGCTGCTTGAAAATGAAGGGAAAAATAGCCTAAAACTTGAAAAATAGCAAAAGAAGTACGATGGTATTGAAAATGAGGTGCAGCGCGCTATCACGGACTAGTTTACCTCACAATACCCTGTTTTCTATGGACCCATTATATTATGACTTGCTTCATGGTGTACTGTGCAATAGAGTACAGTTCTGTGTTACAGTAATTTTTTATGTTCAACTACAGTATCGTTTATTTTTGTACCTGTAAAGAGAAATACTGTATGTAGTTTGAAATGAAAAAGTACACTCACGATCACTAATATCTACCCAGTATATCCAGGGAAGAGGAGAAGGGGGGACGAAACGAGCTCCACCCACCTCTACCCCAGCTCCCAACCCTCCCCCATACCCCTACCATCCCCCACCCCACCTGTCATTCTTAACTGGCAGTTACATCTCAAGCTGATTTCATGTTTAACACTCTTGGTCCCACTGCAAATACAAACACAGAACACTAGGATATGTTAAAAGTACCGTACATTATATGACATAACTATCAACACGCTGCAGCAAGAAATTAGTGCATTATGGCGTTGACGTTATCATCATCATCATCATCATCGTTTTTCGTCCTTCTGTTCCCATATTCAAACTGGGGTTAGACGTGTGATGGCTTTTCTCCACTGCTTCCTATCCTGGATTAAATCTTCTCCAATACCCAGTCTTTCCATATCTTGCTTTACAACACTTTTCCAGGTCTTCTTAGGTCTTCCTGGCAGTCGATGTCCCACCACTTCCAGTACCTCTGCTATTCTCACACAGCTCCCTTCCTTAGTCCTCCTTACATGACCAAACCATCTAAGCTGCTTCTGCCTCAAGATGATATCGAGATCCTTCACCCAACATCTTCTGGCTACCTCCTCACTCAAAACTCTGTCCTCCCATCTCACTCCCGCCATGTATCTTAACATTCTACGATCAGTACTCCTCAGAACATTCATCAGTCTATCTGTCAAAGCCCATATTTCAGCACCATATATCAATACTGGTCTAATGCAGGCCTCATATATTTTACTTCTGTGTCTCAGTGGTATGTGGTTGTTGACCAGTAGGCTAGCTATTTCCTTCCACTTTAACCATGCTGACGCCACTCTTGTTCTGACTGATCTCTCCACCCCTGCTTCGCAGTCCAATATATCTCCTAGGCAGCAGAACTGCTGAACTTCCTGTAGTGTGCCCCCATTCACCTCTAGCGCATCCTCTGCTTC
>JAGKTI010009003.1:730-21358 GCA_018397915.1 Birgus latro
ATGGTAGTGTTGGGTATGGAAAGGTATGGTAGTGTTGAGTATGGGAAGGTATAGTAGTATTGGGTATGGGAAGGTATGGTAGTGTTGGGTATGGGAGGGTATGGTAATGTTAAGTATGGGAGGGTATGGTAGTGTTGGGTGTGGGAGGGTATGGTAATGTTAAGTATGGGAGGGTATGGTAGTGTTGGGTGTGGGAGGGTAAGGTAAATCTGTAGATGAAATAAATACCTGTGTTTGTGTGATAAGGATTTCCAGTCATTGGTCCATCATACACTAACCTTTTGAATCGGGTGACACCTTTTATTGGTTTACTCTTGCTCTCTCCATATACAGTATATATATATATATATATATATACTGTATATATATATATATAAATATATATATATATTTTTATGCTTAGGGGTGATCCCTTGTACTGATGGGACAAAAAGATAGTACAGTATCTGAACAATCCATGCAGGAAACCAAGCCATCAGGTGATCTGTCAGACCCATCCACCATAATACCAAACCATTTTCAGTATATGAGGAAATTGTTAGGTTTAAAAGGTTAGAGCCAAAATTTAGTAAACTACTGCTGGTTGATATAGAGGGTTAACTTGCAATAAAGAAATTCATTATGTGGTGGAAGCACTCAGTATGCTACTGTATATCTCAAAATCAATGACTGAAGTCAACCAACCTCCTCCAGGTGTCCTATACTGCCAAGTTCCTAGGCTGCGCTTACTTTTTCATTGTGTAATCTATCTGTGCTCAAACACAATAAGTACATACTGCACAGCCAGCTTATGATATTTTTTTTTCTCAATTGCATTATTAGCTATTAAGAACAGCAATATATATAAAGGCTATTCGATATGGTCAAGGTATCGATTAATTAACCAAAATAAAACCAGAGTAAATTTATCATATACTGGGTCTCTTCTGAAAACAAAAACAGGAATACCATACCAGCATGTACTGAAAGGAAGCACAAAACACAACCATATTACAACAGATTCTTTATTATACAAATATAGAGAGATGTACTATAATTATGCCACCTTCTGTTTTTTCTTTTTTTCTTCTTTGACCAATTTGAGCTTCTTCTTTTTGCTGGAAAGAAGCAGAAAAGAAGTTAATACCTGCATACAACACAAAAAAAATTTTTATCATAAATACTGATTATTAGTGTCCATTTCCTTGTTGTTGCAAAAATGCTATTAAGAAGTTAATACATGCATACAACACAAAAAAATTTTATCATAAATACTGATTATTAGTGTCCATTTCTTTGCTGTTGCAAAAATGCTATTGTTAGTAAGTAAACTTATACTTAACCACAGCTTGTACTTCTGTTGGATTATGATATATGATATCTGAAGAAAAATATACCACTAAATAAAAGTACAAGGAAGACTAAGGTGTGAAAAGGAACTTCCAGATTATTCAGGTAAAAACAAGAACAATAACGGTGTACAAGGACAAGAGGTTAATCAAATATAGATATACAAAACACTACAAGGACATGGAGGGAGACTATATACCTCAAGGTAGGCTGGTATGGAAGAGGTTGCATGTGAACTAAGATATGACTGAGAAACCCATTATGGGTGACCCTACACTGAGTGACAAGCCATATGGTTTCCTGTACACATGGAAACCATTTACTATGCTGGGTGGTAACCATATAACCAAATTTTGGTGCCTGGTGGTTTAGTGGGTAATAATTATGGCGCTCCAATTGGATTGAGCCGATGAAGGTTTATATCTAGGGGGTGGTTGGGGTTCATTGCTCACATAATGTCATTCAGGGATGAGTAAGGCTGGCCACTCTTATCTTAAATGTCAGGACCTACTTGCCTAGCCCCGGCCTCCTACGCTCCTCATGGGGCAACGTTGGATTGGATGATGGATGCATATTCTCAATTACGTTTCAGTATATTATGTCAAGTATAAGAAGTGTAAGAAGAGGGTAATGAGACTGACAATTTACCTTATGGAATGCCATCCATCATCCAATCCTATATTGCCCCATGAGGAGTGTAGGAGACTGGGGCTAGGCAAGTTGGTTCTGACATTTAAGATGACAGTGACCAGCCTCACTCATCCCTGTGTGGCATTACGTGAGCAATAAACCCCAACCACCCCTTGGATATAAACCTTCACTGGCTCAATCCGACTGGAGCGCCATAATTACCCACTACACAAGGTGCCAAAATTTGGTTATATGGTTACCACCCAGCATAGTAAATGGTTTCCTGGTGTACAGGAAACCATTTGGCTTGTCACTCAGTGTAAAGTCACCTACAGGCAGTAGGAAAGGGAAAGAATGAAGGAAAGAAAGACAGAAGAGGGAGTGTAAAGTCACCCATAGGCAGAAGGATGAGGAAAGAAGGAAGGAAAGAAAGACAAAAGAGGATGGATGGAAAGAGGGATGGAGGAGATGAGAAGGCAGACACACGAGAGCAGCACTACATCGAATGAGTGGATGGTGAATGCCCCCACCTGAATGCAATGAATGTTATTTCTTCAGAAAAAAAGAAAAAAAAAATATGGTGGTAGGTGGGGGGCACCCATCATCCACTCATTCAGTGTAGTGCTGCCTTATGGTCTCTATTCTGACTGACATGCCAAGTGACATCCTGTACACCAGGAAACCATTTACTAAGCTGGATGGTAACCATATAACCAAATTATGGCATCTGGTGGTTGTGTGGGTAATTAAGATGCTTCAATTGGATTGAGCCTGTGCAGGTTTATATCCAAGGGATGGTTGAGGTTTATTGCTCACATAATGTCACTCAGAGATGAGTGAGACTGGTCACTCTCATATTAAATGTCGGGACCAACCTCCCTAGCCACGGGCTCCTGTGCTCCTTAAGGGGCAACACAGGATTAAGATGATGAATGAATGAATAAATAAATAAAATGTCTGACAAGCTTGTAACAAAGGGGGTACTGATAAACAGCATTCTTTAACAACTAGCTACTGCATACATCAACACCATCATCATCATCCTGACCTTTTACCCCAGCTAAGAATGCATTCTGATGTAAAATGGGAGGCTCACCTGTCAGAATGGATCTTCACCTCCTGCTCCTGGCCCTTAATGGGGAACTGTGAGACATCGATTAACTGTGTCACCTTCTCTCTATCATCTGCCTCTTTTGCCTTGAGTTTCTGGACAAGTGAATAAGAAGTTAGTACTCACTGTAAGATAGCCTTTTTTTAATATATCACTTTACTATTAAATCAAGAGTAAACTGAACAAGAGTTGCTTATAAAAGTTCCATTGCTACCTAAACATCTGCTTTGTCAGTTTTCCTTGACTTATGGTACCTATTGTATGCAAAAAATCATGATACTCGTCCCGGCAGCAGCAGGAGCAACACCTCTTCCCCACTCATGTGAATAGTGGGACTTTACCGCTGCTGCTTTCAGCGCTCATTGGCATCTCTCGAATCCAGCGCTTGGCCAAGCCAGCTGACAGCATGCCAGTTGACTCTGCGATCTCTTCTGCCACTGCTACCGCCTTCGACCCGTTGAGGGGGGCATCCAGCAGTAGTTCTAAGCCATCGGGAGCCACTAAGATCACTGGCACCATGGTTTGGTACAACGTGAAGTCTGGATATGGATTCATCAAGCGTCGGGACACCGGTGCTGATGTTTTCGTACACAGACTCGGGATCGTTGCCCCGAATCCACGGCAATTTCGGCGCTCTCTCGGTGAGGGTGAGACGGTGGAGTTTAGTCTCCATCAGTCACCTAAGGGTCCTGAGGCTAGGGGTGTCACTGGGCTGGGAGGTGTTGTTGTGCAGGGCTCTGCTCATGCACGGCGGCGCCCCGCGGCACAGAAGCACCGGCCCTCGGGTCCAGGGTGTTCTGTGGAGATAAACACCATTGTTGCGATGTGTGTTGCGACGGCTCGGGCTTTTTGTGGGGATGACAAGGCGGCTCTGCCCGTTCTCCTCCCTCAAATTTTTCGAGGAGAACGGGCTTCCGCGCCTTGCCATCCCTCGGAGCTTTGCTGGCAATGCACGTCCCACCCCCCAGCAGCAGTGTCGTCCCCGGCGGCGGCGGCCGCAGTCTCAGCCGCAGCCGCAGCCGCAGTCACGGCCTCCTCCACCTCGGCCTCGCATTACACCGCGGAAACGACTGCAACTGGATGGCCCTCTGAACAGGGCAACTGGCTCTTCTTTTACTGACCCGGCACTGACCACGGACATGGATATGGAAATAATTACGACCGTCGCTGAGGTCCACCCGCTGCCGTCAGCAGCTGAGGGGGAACGGGCTGCCACTCCACTTCCGTCTGAACATCGAGACGTTGAGGACCCTTCCCCCCAGGTTCTTCCACCTCCTGCTGAGTGTGTGGGCCTCTCATCAGCTGCTACACCTTCAGCTTCTCCCTCTTTGTATGAGGCTGCCCTTGCTCTTCCACCTGCTGGGCCCCAGTCCACCTTGCCCTCACCACCTACTCCTGCCTGCTCAGCACTCGGATCGGCGACTTCCGAGCTCATAGTAGCCGAGATCGAGCGATCTGTTTCGGAGTTGTTGGGGAAATTTATTGAGAAGAAGATGGGCTGTCCATCCAGCCTTCGTGACTCGGGAGACTTGCCTCTATACGAAGACCTCGATCAATCATCATCATCATCATCACCGCCTACTGTTTCCTTTTACCCTCCGCCTCGCTAGTCATAGCGCCACTTTCTTAATTTCCTTCCTTCTGTCTGCGTCCATCTGCCGCCGTGCAGACGACGCTCCCCTTTATCTTTTACCATGAGCTTGCCACTTACGGGCTCTCCACCCTGAGCCCGTGTCACACCAGTGTGGCGAATCTTTTCATCATCATCATCATCTTTGGAACACATCTCTGACTTACACTGAAGACTGCTATAATAGTTACACTACTAAACCTAAAAGGCTACCAGTTACTGATTCCAAATGCTATGCCCTATAAATCTCTCCATATGGCCATGACTACTTGAACACATTCTGGTGTGTCCTCTCCGTTACATTTCCTCTGTTTTCCACCTCTTTCTCTTACAGTGTCACTTCTCAACCCTGTCATGTAGAATTTGCTGGCATAAATTGTCAATGTGGGCCACTTACCTGGACACTCTCCTTGATGCTCTGTGTCAAGCCTTGCACACGGTCCTGGTCCCCATAATGTTTGACGTCCTTCACTTGCTGATCCTTCGCCATAGCCAGCTCACGCACTCTCCGCTGTAAGAGAGATGATGGTTATTGGTGTGATACGAGTTAGAAAGTAGTGTCAGGTATCAGGAAATATAATGTTTATTACAGTCTGTTAATGGCCCTAAATGACATAAAATACTAGTCATTGGAACTTATCACTGAACAGTCGATCATCACTTAAAGTCAAAGATGTGTGAGGCAGAAGCTACTTAAGAAAAAGCAATGTGAGAGTGAGTATATGCATATATATGTACACCCAAGCACACATGGGGAGGGGGGAGTGTGCATTGTGCTTATCTTTGTACTTTTTTTAGCCTTAATTCTCCAGCTTTTTGGCTAATCAATCCTATCCTTCCCCTGTGTAAATCACACTCCTGTACAGTGAAATGTTGTGGAATGATATGAATAGACACTTCAGTTACCACTCTTCAAATGCAAATACAAATGTATCTTAGGAAGAATTTAAAGTAATAATGAATGTTTGTGGAAGTGCTTAAATGACAACTCCCCAAAACTGAATAAAGTGTAGGTGGTGATTATCCTCAATCAAAAATGCTGGAATTATGTGTCTGGTATTTATGACTGGTAAAGCATTTCCCAAAAATACAGTGGAGAAGCTAATCTTTACTCTGGAATTATGTGCTGGTATTTATGACTGGTAGGGCATTTCCAAAACATACAGTGGAGAATCTAATCTTTACTCTGGAATTATGTGTCTGGTATTTATGACTGGTAGGGCATTTCCAAAACATACAGTGGAGAATCTAATCTTTACTATAATTTGTAGGTTCTGCATTGCTAAAGTCTGATTCAAAATACTTGACAGTATGCATACAAGAAACCATCAAAATGGTATGTATAAACACACACACTATTTAATAGAATGCACCAGTGAATGGATCATGCCTCCTGGGTGAGGTGATTAAATAAAAAAAATTTTCAGCAAGGAACAGTGCAACTGTCAACCATGGTGACAAATTTTCTCACGGCTTGAAATCCTTGCTTAAAATGCCTATTATGAGTGCAGTATACCATTTGCGAGGTGACAGCTGCTATGAGTGAATGGAGCTGACTCATCACCACAGACTGCTCAACTCCAAGCTCTGTTGCTACTATAGCAGCATTCTTCCGCTGCACTCCAACTCCACACAAGACAGCCTGAAAGTATAGAGGTAATGATAAATGAATGTGGAAGGCAGTAAAAATTTGATATAAAACATCACTAGAGGATGCATGTAAATCAAGTAACTATAATGCTAAGATCTGGTTAATATCAATTATAAATTTTTTGCAGTTCTGTTTACAATTCAAAGTAACAGACTTTTGGTGAGAAACTGCACAAAAAAGTGATTACAGTACATTTTACAAGCAATCTTCAGTATATGACTGGGAAGTGTTTTAAAATTTCACTTTTTCCATATGATTTGAGCCATAAGGTAATCTGAAAAAAGTGGCATATCAACCATAAAGGTAACAATGGAACTTACTAATCATTTTTTTTTTCATTTATTGTCAACTTTAGAAAAAAAAAAATTATAACAAGAAGCACTGTCTGGTTACTCACAGCCTGAACAGGTTTAAGTTTGAAGTGGGGGATCTTCTTCATGAAATACAGCCTAGCAAGTGAAGGTATGATGTCAGCTATCAGTGACGCCTCACACTGGTGCCTCACATAAGCCTCCAGTCGTTGCACATCACTCTCGCTCACCTCCCATTCCACCTCCACCAAGCTGGGCACTGTAAACATCAGCAATGAGATACCTACAGGGAGCCATTCTTCCATTCAATCTCTGCTAAGAAGTTCATTTCGATTAGAAATTATCCTTGCCTCTGAATAACTAAGACAGATGAAATGTGATATGCAATGGGAAGGCACAAAATCATCTTTCTCATGTCATACATCATCCTGTCAACAAACTACTGTATGTTCTGGGCTGGAGTCTTGATTAATGAGGAGCTTCATTTGACATAATACTTCACAGCAAAATAAAAAAAATCTTGTAATTTCTTTATGAGATTAAATATTAACAACAGCTACCAAGATTATAATGAAACTACACTCATTAGGAAGCTTATGTATAAGCAAAATGGTAAATATATATATTTTTTTACTTTAGTGTTGTTCTATCAATTATCACACATTTGTAGAAAATTACTGTACTGTACTGTACTGAGATAACTACCAGCTATAAACCATTTTACTCTTTACACTCTTACAAGACAACTACTAAGATGAATGCAGCAAACACATGCTTACCCTGTGCCTTCTTTTTGTAGACATTATTGGTGAGGGCAGCAAGGGCAAACTTGCAGTCATACATCTTAAAAGGTCCAGCCAAAAGGTGAACCAAGCGTTTTCTGAAGTCCTCCCACAGTTCACCTAACCAGGCCCCATTTGGTCCTGGTTTGCCCTTCCCCACCCCATCTTGTTCCATCTTGCTTTGCTCCTGAAGCACCTTGAGCATGATTAACGTGTGTTCTCCTGTAACATTATTGGCAACCTGGCTAAAAGTATGAAACAACAGTAAAGTATTAGATTATATATCTGCTCTCACAATTTTGTAGTAGCAGTACAGCTATGAAAATTAATCAATCATTCATTCATCATCTAATCCAGTGTTGCCCCACAAGAAGCGTAGAAGCCTTGGGCTAGGCAAGTTGATCCTAACATTTAATATGAGAGTGACCTGTCTCACTCATCCGAGTGTCATTATGTGAGCAAGAAATCCCAACCATCCCTTGGATATAAACCTGCACCGGCTAAATCTGACTGCCCACTAAACCACCAGGTGCCATAATTTCGTTATATGGTTACCACCCAGCAAAGTAAATGGTTTCCTGGTGTACAGAAAACCAACTGACTTGCCACTCAGTGTAGAGTCACCCTTAGAAAGAAAGTGGAGGAAAGAATGAAGGAAAGAAAGAAAGAAGAGGAAGAATGGAAAGAAGAGAGGAAAGGGCAGACACCTGACAGCAGCACTACCTTAAGTGAGTGGATGGTGAGTGCCCCCACCAACCACTATAATTGTACTGTGTAAAATAAATAAATAAACAAATAAAAAAATAACTAACAGCAAGTTTTTTCTGGTACTACTCCTCTGAGGTACCCACAGGACCAGCGCTGTAGGAGAGCCTAAAATGGCTAATTAAGTCCCAGTCAATTAAGCTGTAAGAGTCCACTCAACATCCTTGACAGCATTTTGAAGACAAAAAATTGTAAATAAAATAAATTGCAGACATGGTAATTAACTTTGATACCTGGGAGCTGATTTGTGTAAAACCACAAAATGAAATGTATAGTTAAAGGGAGAAAACTTCAACGGAAAATGTAACTGGAGAACTTGGTAGTACACTGATGAATGGGAAAGATTTGTTAGAATGAAAAAACTAGAAGGAATGCATGCTACTTCCAGTACCCTCATATGGTAATGAACCCTAGGCAGCCAATGATAGAGAAGTCAGTAAACTTTTGATCATGATAGTACTGTATATGCTACTGGAATGCCCTGGCTCTTCATCACTGTAATCATCATTCCAACCTTTTTCCTACCTAGAGGGGATGAGGTAGGGCCCAGAGAGTGAGGAAAGAAAAAAGAACAACAGAGGGAGAACTAATGAACGGAATGCCAAGTGAAATAGGACACGCATTCATTCACTTACCATTAACACCCCTGGAATCTGAACTCTTACCTAAGATAAACTGGAGTGAAACCTGCACGTTTCCAGAAGGTAAGGAGGCGGTGTGTGCTGCCATAGGACACACCCAGGTAGTGCAGGGCCTCTGGGGGACGCTCACTGAGGGCCTGCAGGAGTGGTAGTGGATGCGGGTTGGGACCCAGCTTCTCCTCCAGTAGACCAACCTGAGTATGTTAGTTCTTGTTTAACCTTTTCACTGCAGTTAATGTATTTGGGTATTTTAGTCTGGCTGACATAAGAATTTTGTTCAACTGAAAGAAATCACAGTTGTCAAAGAAGGTGAAAACTTCCTTCAGTAACCTTCTCTCTGTTTACTGGTACACCCAGCAACTTTATTTAGGCTAACACCATATGAATTTATTTAACTCACAGAAACTCACAGCATATAAAGGGTCAAAGATGTTTCACTCCAACCCCTTCACTAAGATGACATTATTTTAGTTTATTCTTGCTACATCTAGACAAGTTTATCAATTTCAGCAATGAAGGAGTTAAGCAGGGTTGCATCTAACTTCTCTGGTCCAAAAATGCTTGTAACATGATAAATTAATTGAGAGTGGTAAGATTATACTAGAAAATACACTATGTACCTGGACCAAAGGGGTTTAGCTGTTACATTATGAAGCTGCTGATGATTTAACACTTTATCTTCACTTACAGTTGTTCATGATTCATTATAAAGTTGTTCTGACATAAAAAGCATGTTTTTTTTGTTTTACAATAATTCCTCCATCATAGGCTGGAAACATGACTCACTTAAAGTGGCATTTTGTCTGCATACAGCCCAGGCTTTTAACTGATAACTGAGTGTACAGTAAGAATGATTCAAAAACTCTTCAAAATAATGGCCAACACTGGGATACCTGCCAACATGTCCCCTCTAGATCCACGTTATAACTTGTACACATGACGGTAAGTTCATTAAGGGTATGATATCCAGCATCAGAACCCACTCATTAAATGTGGGATACCTACACTTAATGAAACAGGACAAAAAGATATGGGTAACTGCTGCTCTTGTAAAACTTGTTCCTGAAACTCACCCTTTGAATCTAGGTGACATCCTTTGTAGCTTATTACTGATATCACATTATTTCATTCAACTTGGGAAAGACTTCTCATGCAGTACCCTAAGGGGTTTACTGAAGCTATAACTTATCCCTCCAGTACTGCTGAATAATACTGTCAAGAGATGGCATAAATTACTGAATACGAAAATGATGTGCATGGGCTCAAAGGGTTATTAATGGGTAACTTCCCCACTTGCCATCATGTACCTGTTCGTCTCTGACCAGCCTTGTTGTGCAGGCCTCTTCTGTAGGTGTGTGGGTGTAGTCTGCAAGTTCAGCTGCTTTGCTGTAATACTGCTCCAGGGCTTCAACAGCTTGGCTTCCGTACCCTTTCTAGAATATTACGGTAATTTTAAAAATACAATGTAGCCACTTTGAGAAAATAATAAGTACAGATGGCGAAAGACAGGGTAATGTGAAGGTGACTTGTTCATGCTCAGCTCCTCCAGGATTATGGCATCTGGCTATGGATAAAGACACAATAATGTCCAAATGCCTTCTCAATAGTGTATCTGAACATATGATTCCAAACTGGTAAAAAATCTAATGTACCATGCCAAATATATACTGTACAGTATACTTGACAATGGCTGCACTTGGGTTAATAACAGCAACAAAAATGATACTGGTAACTTACTCCCTGAAGGTCTGGGTGGGTGGCTATGCGGACAATCCTGGCACCAGACATTTGAGGGAAGGTGTCATCTTGATATTGATTACTGACAGTCCAAGGGATGAGGTCACCAGCTGGTTTCTCTCCTTGGGCTAGTGCTGATGTCACTGCCTGCTGCGATATGCGACCTTCCAGTGCCACCTGTCAAAGGGATGTGCACGTGCTACAGTATGTCGAATGGCCAGAAGGAGCGTTGACTGACTGGGTGAAACTGAAATCTAGAACGGAGTGGAAAAGAAGTATGGAGTGGCATGTATTAGGCAGTAAAGCAGACTGATAAGGAAAAAGTGCTAAGACCACAACAACAGTAAGGTCTTCATAGCACCAGCTAATTTTCATTCTTAAAAAAAAAAAAAAAAAAAAAAAAAAAATGGTGGGGAAGCATCAGGGAAGGGCTGTACAGGGAAAATCAGCATTACCAGTATCACCCTCACCAACATTCTGAGCTCATTTTCTAAATGTAAGGATAGGATGCAGAAAAATATCAGAAAACAAGGAGAGAGGAAATACCAAAGCTGGAGAATTACCAACAGCATGCATGCCCTGTGAAACAGGCCAGGCAATCATTCATATGTCATTCAAAGCCCCAGAATCTCTGGATCAAACTCAGAGGCCTAAACCTCTGCACATATTTTTTTGATATTTTTCTTTATGGATGGACTTCACATACATCTACCATGCAAAGTCAATCTACCTACAAAAAGTACAAAGGCCTGGAAATATTCCACATTCTATGTAATAACGCACCTGAATGACACAAAGGACAGGTGGCAAGGTATCTCCCTTTGTAGTATCTTGGGGAGGTATGAGAACAAACAGATGGTGGCCAGGAGCATCAGAAAGTATCTGTAGGTCGTCTGGAGTGTTGCGGTAATGTGATGACACCAGCAAGCCTGTCACTTGACTTAGAAACTTCTCTGACATCTGTTGTTAAAAAGGTGAAGAGAAAAAAAAGAAAGAAAAAGGTTACTGCTGCAAATCCTTTACTCAGAAGAAAACTCTGCGCTCTGAAAATATAATTTTAATATTAACCATGCATAATGGTATATATACAGTGATAGTACAGAATACTGCTCCAGTGAATCCATGATAATGAAATTGTAGGTTTACGAGTAATTCTTCTTTTTCAGAATATGTGAGCTTGGCTTGACCAGTGGAATCGGTCAGTGATATACAAGTAGTTTCTGTATGGCAAAATGGAAAAGAAAATCATCACCATCCTACTCACATTTCCTACCTGTAACATAAGACTTTCATTTTGATTTTTACATGACTAACAGAACAAGGGCGTGTTAGTTCAAATAACTGTTTTATTATCTTGCAGGAGATACAAGACTTCCTGCAGCACAAGTGGTAGTTACTGAGATTACTGTATACCAACACAACATCAAACTCAGTACAGTACAATGCTGGTAGGGTAGACAGTAATTAAGAGACTGAAATACATATATACTGTACATCATCTAATCCTGTGTTGCCCTATGAGGAGTGTAGAAGCCCAGGGCTAAGCAACTTGGTCAAGACATTTAAGATGAGAGCGATCAGCCTCACTCATCCTTGGGTGGCATTACGTGAGCAATAAACCCCAACCACCAATTGGATATAAAACGACACAGGCTCAATCCAGTTGGAACACCTTAATTACCCACTAAACCACCAGGGACCACAGTTTGGGTATATGTTTACCATCCAGCACTGTAAATTGTTTCCTGGTGTTAGTACACCTATCCCCCCCCCAAAAAAAAAGTTACTGGAAAGTTTGTGTAATTATTGAAAATAATATGCAAAGTGACCATTGTAATTTTTTTTTTGCACCAACATGGCAGTGTCTATCAAAGATTTGAAGATACTGTATACATAAAACACACATACATACACAACCTACATACCTTATGATAACCAAAGAGTGTGTCTCTATTAACATAATAGAGCTGACAGTCTACAGGGGGTGAGGGTGAGGGTGGCAAGGGGGGTAATGTGGCCTCAAGACACAGCAGGTGATGCAGCCATGACTCAACTGGATCTCCATTCTTGTACCGGATAGATTCTTCAAGAGTGATCTGTGGAAATTTATGATTCAATAAGAATCCAGACTAAAATAAGAGTACAGTATATGCAACCAGTCTTCACTTACAGCTTAGGATATATGTGCAGGCAAAATGCTCCTATGCATGCTTCTGGTTCATGACTGAGGAGACCAGAAACAGAAAAAACTGTAATTCATGACATCACAACTTCATAACTTATGACAGCTAATAAGTAAATGCTGTGAAACAACTTTAAATGAAGGCTACCTGTACTTTCTGGCATCATTGTTTCAAATCACCATCAAGACTACGTTTTGACATTTAATAATATGTCACTCATTCGTACACCATTTAAGTCCTTGGAATCCTGGCTCTATCTCACTGACCCAGTTGTCTGCACACATTTGTTGGTACTTTCCTCTTAGAGATGAATTTCATATTAGCCTACCTACAGTACTAGACAGCATCAACCTCTTGATTATGAAGTTAGAGAGTGGTGCTACACTCTTGTAATATGTTCCACAGTACATTATTCATAACATCAATCCCCTCTTAGTTCCCAAGCCTCATCAATATTTGCACATCCCTTTCTTACACCCTCATTTACCATATCATCCACTTTCTTCTTGGCCTACCAGCTCCTCTTGTATCCACACTTGCTGATTTATACACTCTTCACCATTCTATCCATATGACCATACCATCTGAGCACACCCTCATAATCCTTCTAAGCTGATTCTGACCCACTTCAGATTTAGTACTGAATGTCAAGTGCCTGTGCAATACGCATTAACTGCCAAGTTACAGTAAAGCATGTATTCCATCTCTTCTTTGCACTTACCTCATGCAAGACACGACCCAGGTCGGAGCTCTTTCCCTCGGTCTGTCCTCCCTTAGCCTGTGTACGTAGCTGATCTATGAGTTTGAGGGAGAGGGAACGGCCAGTGCCCTCATAGCCTGAGACAGTAGATGAAAGGAAAACCAGGTACGGCCCCAACAATCGCTGTACTAGGGGTAGGGGAATGGCAGCAGCCTCATCAATCACTACCAGCTCTGCCTGACCCACGCTCCCATTATCACCCGGGGCAATGTACTGGGGCACAAATACAAGTAAAAGAGGGGAAAACTTATGTTAGTACATAACATTACTACCAGCTCCTCCTGATCCACACTCCCACTATTAACTGGAGCAATAGGCCTATACTGTACAGTACTGCAGCACAAATACATATGTATATATGAATGTGTGTATGTATACATGCATGTATGTTGGTATATATGCATATATGTATTGATACTGGATGTACATATTGTAACAGCTGGCTTGAATGTAGTTGGTAAGGGTAACAAAGGAAGAATATAAAACTAAGTACCCATAAACAGACATATCAAAATTATCTTATTAGCTAACCCCTTGGATACAATAATGTATTATTTATTTATTTTTCAAAGTATCTGTATACACATATCATCATCATCAATATCATCATTACTTCTTGACCCTCTTTCCCACCAAAATATCAGATATGATAGGATACAAAAACAACAGTGAGAAAACTATCAACAGCATGCCTAATGAAATGGGTAAGACAATAATTTATGCATCATTCAAGCCACTAGAATCCTGGCTCCATCTCATATGCCTAACCATCTGCACATAATAGGAGGGACATTTTTGTTACAAACATGCTTCCAAAAACAATCATCAAAATACTGTACACTGTATAAAAATTAAGACGCAAAAATCCCTCACCTGTATGATCTGCTGCCTCTCCCGTGTCACCACTACCCTGATGATGCACTTTGAGAACTGAGGATCTGAGGATCGAAGGACCTCATAGTGAAGGTGCTCTTCATAACCCATGACCTCCAGTCCCTTCAGAAGGAACTGGAAGAGTGTGGTCAAGTTCTCAGGGCTGGGTGATGTCACAAAGATGTTGGAGTATCCAAAGGCAACCGCACCAGCTGAACAAGGTGTGAGGAAAGTTATATGGTACTATGCAGGGTGTCTGGAAATGGCTGACCACAGTTTAAAGTAATATAATAATTGAATGAATATGCCCATCAAGCTGCTGATGTGCTTTACTGGTGCATATTTGCTAGCTTTAGATTATTTTATTCAGCTTGGGGGAGACAGATTATTTATGATTAAGCTCTCCAAGGAGGTGATGTGCTTTACAGATTAAGTCTTGCTAACTTACATTATTTATTTATTTTTTTCAGACTGCAAGAGACCTCTGGTAGTAAAGGGGTAAATGAAAGCTAAATTAACCTTGTCAATCTGGAAAGCCTTTTCCAGCCTAACCAACACCATCAAGAGATAGCAAGAACAAAAAAGAAGAGACATTCCCCCCCCCCCCCACTGTGCAGATTAATTCTTTGGGAGCATCCAATTCTTTTGCTTCTTTGAAATTTCTGAAATTCTGACTCATCAAGAAGGGGTGTAACTGTTACAACCTCTGTGCTAATAAGCACAGTTAGTACCAGGGTGGATGTGTTCAGAGAATGGTAACTGCACTAGTGAAATCTTATGAGGATTTTAAATGGATGAGTTTATCATTATTATCACTGTCATCATCATCATCATCATCATCACTTCTTTTTCCTACCTAAGGATGGGATATGGCAGTGTCCAGAAATCAGCAAAAGAGATATAAGGGAGGGACAATTATCAACAGCATGCAAAGTGAGATGGTCCAGATGCAATCACAACCAATTTCAGATATTTTCTGCATGATACCTGAACTGCATAACTCATTTCCTGACTATTCATAAGGAATGAGGTGCAACTCACCATGTGCATTTTGTTACATACAATTATTTAGTTAATTGGCAGGTGAATAATGAAAATGTAAATAAAATAAAGAAAAAAAAGTGGAGAACATGATGTGAGGAATATGGAAGGCTAATTAATGGAATTCCCCATCTTAAACTTTTTAACATTCTTTTTTGTTGTCAAGTCCAAAACAAATTACAGATAAAACTGGCTACTTTAGTTCCATTACTACTGTACTTATAGCTGGTCCAATGGTTTCCCTTAATGAATAAAACTACAATAATCAAGAACACCAACCTGACATTTAATACAGCCTACCTTTTTAAAGCACTGGAAAAATTGAAGATCAAGGAAAAACTGAATATAAATAAGCAGCATACAGTTTAATATAAGCCACTTACCCATTGCAATTCCCAGTGCTGCTGACTTGCCACGCCCCCTGGCAGCTGTGAGTGTGACAGTGGTACGTAGTGTCTTTTCTGTTATTGCCACCACAAACTGCAGTACTGATTTGGCCTGACAGCAAACATTAACAATCAGTTATCATGATATTCACTTAAGTACCTGCACAAACCAAAGAGTATGAGAAGGAAGGATACTCAGTGACATCCAGTGAAGAATGAGAAATGTGGAAGACAGGACACAATATTGGCAGGGGGTTCTTGACAATATTTAGCTCATGAAGGTAAATGCTCCAGTTGCAGAGTGTGCCAGTATGGCAAACAAGAGGCCTATAACTGCCAATTTAGTAAACTATTACATATTACTCATGAACCTGAACTTCTTATTTAATCAGTATTATTATAATTATAGTCCTGTACACTACTGATGGGGCAATAAATGACTGGATGACAGATTGAGACGAATTATAATTAAAGTGCTTAAAATTTCCAAAGTCTATATTTTATTGCCAGACACAACATCTTGTGAAGAATGTCAAAAAAAAAAAAAAAAAAAAAAAAAAAAAAAAAAAAATCCATCCATCATCCATTCCCATGTTGCCCCACGCGAAGTGTAGAAGCCTGGGGCTTGGAAAGTTGGTCCTGACATTTAAGATCAGAGTGACCAGCCTCACTCATCCCTGAGTGACATTATGTGAGCAATAATCCCCAACCATCTCTTGGATATAAACCTGCACCGGCTCAATCCGATTGGAACACCGTAATTACCCACTAAGCCACCAGGCGCCATGGTTATCACCTAGCGTAGTAAATGGTTTCCTGGTGTACAGGAAACCATTTGGCTTGTCACTCAGTGTGGAGTCACCCATAGGCAGAAGGAAGAGGAAAGAATGACAGAAAGACAGAAGAGGGAGTGTAAAGTCACCCTGCAGGCAAAAGGAAGAGGAAAGAACGAAGAAAAGAAAGACAGAAGAGGAAGGAAGGAAGAGAGGAAAGGGTAGACACCAAAAGCAGCACTACACTGAGTGTTTGGATGGTGAGCATCCCCACCTACCACCTCTAGGCTGAAAAAAGAAAGTCTTGATATAACAGGGGTAGAAGGTTAAATGTCATCAAACTGAAAGGGTTCATGAAAAAAAAAGTTGACCTGATTATGGGTCTTGCAGACATCAAACAAGAGATTCATGAGGAGAGGGGAAGAATCATTCAGAAAGTTGTCTTTCTTAAATTGAAAAAATTATCTGTGGACAACCTGAATAGAATTTTAATACATACTGAGAGTGAAGTGGTTAATGAAAAGAAAGGCTAACCTGATCGAAGGTCTTGGAGATATTAACCATGGGACCCAAAAGGGGGTTATCCTTCAGAGAGTCTTTCAAATCACACAACTCAAAATTTAAAATACAGTACATCATCACCCACTGAAAGGAAAGGCTGACCTGATCAAGGGTCTTGCAGATATCAACCAGGTGGCCCACAGGAGGATTATCCTTCAGGGAATCCTTTAAATCACGCAACTCTTGTTCCCGGGGTGCCAGTGGTGTGGAGGCGGACACAGGAGGTAGCGGCTGAAGGTCCCTCAGGTGTGAGGAAATAGGCAGTATGCGCAACTGGTCATCCATTACAACACATGCAGGGCAGGTTGCCAGGGACAGGATGAATCTGTTTAACAGGAAGTTATAATTAATATCATCATCAACATCAATGACATCATCATCATTATCTCTGCTCAAAAGAAAGCTACAATCTTCATCATCCTCATCCTAACCCTCTTTCCCACTAATACATGGGGAGAGAAGAATTCAGAAACAAATGCTAGACAATTCATGGCATGCATCTCGTCATTTTTACCTTCTTTCCCACGAATATAATACGAGGGGAGAGAAGGATAAAGAAATATGAATATGAAAGCACAAAACTTACAGACCTATCTATTGCAAGCATAATCGCTATCTGAAACCTATTTTCCTGTTAATATACTGGATGCAAGGGATCCAGTAAATAAGAACAGGAAAGCAAAAAGGCTGTAATCTCAAGAAAACTGGTCATCAAGCCTTCAAATTCTTGACATCACCTAACAGGCCACATGATCCAGACAAAAATGTGCCTACAATGCCTGCGAGCGGGAGAATATTCTATTGGTAGCCTCCATCCCCGTTTAACCTGTCATTTGCATCTCTGTGTATACTTCTTATCATTTCAGACATATTGCTCCCTCTTGGGAACCCATCAAGGCAACTCTTATGGAATCTATGCAAAACTGGAAATAATTGGATGACTGATGCAGTGCGTGTGGATGGCAAACTGAGTGAATCTTTCCATTTGAAGGTTGGATTGAAACAAAGATGTGTCATGTCTCCAAGGTTGTTCAATCTGTACTGGATGGGGTTATAAAAGAGATACAAGGTTGGGCAGAGGATGTTGGAGCAGCCCTAGTGAGAGAAGTGTTTGGAAACTCCTTGTACTGTTGTTTGCAGATGATACTGTGTTGTTGAGCGAAGACGAAGGGGAGCTGCAAGGCTTGGTAGATGAGTTTGGGAGAGTGTGTAAGAAACGGAATCTAAAGGTGAATGTAGGGAAGAGTAAAGTGATTGTCTTCGAGAGAAGTGAAGCTAGTGAATGTACAGTGAGATTGGACGGGAAGGATATGGAGAATGTAAGTGCATTTAAGTACTTGGGTAGTGTGATGAGTAAGGATGGAAGTCTGGAGGGTGAAGTGCTTGAAAGGGTGCAGCAGGGAAGGAAGGTTGCTGGTTCATTGAAAGCAGTGATAAGAAACAGGGAGGTGAGCATGGAAGTGAAAAAGTTGTTACATGACAGTATTGTGATACTAACTCTAACATATGGAAGTGAAGCTTGGACCCTGTTAGAAGGACAGAAGTCAAGAGTGAAAGCAGTGGAAATGAGTTATTTGAGAGGAGCATGTGGAGACACATGGAGAGACAGACTAATAAATGAGGTAGTGAAGGAGCGCTGTGGTGTGGTTGTGGACGTGATAGGAAGTGTTAGGAGAAACACGTTACGGTTTGGGCATGTGGAGAGGATGGAGAGTGAAAGACTGACGAGGAGAGTGTATGTGAGTGAGGTGGAGGGGGCGAGAGGGAGGGGGAGGCCGAGGACGAGATGGAGGGATGGAGTGGAGAGGTATATGAGAGAGGGGGGTGTGAGTTGGAAGCGGGGTAGTGAAATGGTGGGGGACAGAGCGACATGGAGGCAATTTGTTTGTGGCCACCCCGTGCGGGATTGAGGCGTCTGGCAATAGATAGATAGATAGATACATAAATTATGTGATAACTTTAGATATCTGATGCTGTCACTATGAAAAATCAGCTTATGCTGCAGCAAAGACGCAATGGGGGTTTATACAACATATGAGCTGAGATATACAGTTTGGATTCAAAAGTCATATTTCTCCAAAACTACCAGCTGTAGTGCCCACCTCTCATTGAATCTAGGCACAACATACTGATGAGCCTGTGTGCGATAACGAGCATGGACATCCATTGTGAGCGTGTAAAGCTGTCGCAGGGAGGTGATGCTCTGGAGTAAAATTACTATTACCCCTCCACCCTCCACTGTTTCCATTGTGCGGCACAGGATATTTGGGGTAAGTGCTTCAAAATCCTGGAGGGGAAACAGAAGTCAGTAAAGGAGCCACTATTGTATGATATACCCATCTTCCAGTAACCCAATATCCTGAATTTGTGCAAAGCCTGGAAGGCATTTGTGTTTAAAACAGAAAAATTCAGTTATGAGATATTGTACTCCATATTTTAACTAATCCATTAAAAATGATTTTTAAAATTCTATTTATTTTTACTACCCTCAGATGCTTTTACTGAGCTTGGGAGAAACTTTTCTCAACAGAGGGGTTAGATGCTGCTTTCAGTATCCCTTGCATTACAAAAGTCTTTCCTAAAATTATACAAAATCATCTAGAGAGATTAAGAACAGACCAACAGAGTAGATCACCTGACTCAATGGGTTAATTTCCTAGTACAATACTGCAATCCCCCCAAAAAATCAATGTCTGCTGAAAACTTAAAGATAATTATACTGTACAAAGTCCACACCTGCAAGACACACATCTTATAGGTATTTCCAAGGATCTTGTGTGTCTCCTTGTAAAAGCAGTAGCGGATCTCTGTCATGGAGACAAACATTTCAAATGGGTCGTCTTCATTAATTTCAGCCTGGCCTGCCCGTAATCTAGCCTTGAGCTGTTTCATTCGTTTACGTCTGTGTGATGAGAATGTCAGCTCCTTCTTATAGCACCATAACACATTTGCTTGCTTTAGACTTGATTTGGACAGCATGTGGTGCAAGAACACAACCTGAAACAACAGGTACAATGTTGTAGTTATATTCAAATAAGCTGTATGTCCCACCAACATACAAACTATATATCAATGTAAAAATCATCACCATATTGACTTTTTTTCCTCCATCTAGAATGAAGTGTGGCAAGATCTAGACAACAAAAAAAGATAGAAGTACAAAAGTGAGAGAATTATCAACTGCATACCCCCTAGAAATGGGCCTGACACTCATTCACACATCCTTCAATCCCCAAAAATCCTGGGTCCTCATAAACAGCCTAATTATCTGCACATATTTTCTGGAGGTGTATTTTTCTCTATGGAGACACTTCACATACACCTGCCACATAAAAGTACTAGTAACAGAGAAACAGTGATATTTTAACTCAATTCATACAAACATTTGTCAGCTGTCACATATATATATATACATAGAGAGAGAGAGAGAGAGAGAGAGAGAGAGAGAGAGAGAGAGAGAGAGA
>JAGKTI010009003.1:21454-32102 GCA_018397915.1 Birgus latro
AGAGAGAGAGAGTAAAAGCTCGATATCATGGACTTCAATATCATGGACTCCAATAGACTGGAATTCGTTTTTATCACAACTGAGGAGCTACCGGACTAAATATATTGGAAATGGTCCGATAAAGCCAGAAGCAGTCTGGACTGCCTGACCATTTCAGCTATGTTCACCACAATAAGGTAAACAAATGACATGTTTATCAGTGTACAGTACAGCATTATTATACAGTATATATCTTGCCATTTGATTACTGCAGTGAAGGTATAATGCAGTACAGTGCTGAAATGACAGTGAAAACTGTTTGAAAACAGTTGGTGCAATCTGGACTATTGTCTGATATATCGGAATAAGGCCGGGTTACCAGGGGGAAGTCTGGATATCATTTTTATCGGAATTTCGCTTTTTTCGGAATGGCTTGGGCCCCAATTAATTCATTATATTGAGGTTTTACTGTATACTGTATTTTGCTGTGTCACTATAAGACTCGCCTCAACTAATTCCAATGCAATTAAAAATATCACTTGTAGATTTCTTGAAAGCACACAAAGTTAACAGCTAAGTGAAGATTCCCAAATGAACAATGTTTTATTGAGATGCATGTATTTCAAGGCTTCTACTCTATCAATCCCTTACCATTATCCAGTTCTTTACTGCTTCACCAGGAGTGTAAGGGCCTTGGGCTGGTTCTACTGATTCCAGAACTTGTTTGAACCTACAGGTATAGCAGCTACTTCATAAATATCATCCTATACAATACAGTATATATAGTATACACTACCAGTATACAAGGGCTGAAGTGTTCTGTTTAATATAATTACTTAATACTGTATTATTATTTTGTGGGGGCACTCACCATCTACTCACTTGATGTAGTGCTGCTCTCAGATGCCTGACCTTTCATTTCTTCCTTCCTTCCTCTTCTTTCTTTCTTTCCTCTTCCTTCTGTCTATGGGTGACTCTACACTGAGTTACAAGAGAATGGTTTCCTGTGCACCAGGAAACCATTTACTACACTGGGTGGTGACCACATAACCAAATTATGGTGCCTGGTGGTTAAGTGGGTTATTACGGTGCTCCAATCGGATTGAGTCACTGCAAGTTTATATCCAGGGGATGGTTTGGGTTTACTACTCAGATAATGCCACTCACGGATAAGTGAGGCTTGTCACTCTCACCTTAAATTTCAGGACCAACTTGCCTAGTCCCGGGCTCCTGTGCTCCTCATGGGGCGACACTGGATTGGATAATGTTTGAATGAATGAATGAATTTTTTTGATAAGGACAATCCTGGGTAGACCTTTGACAAGTCACTTCTGGGGGTCTGGCAGTCCTGCCTTATATAACAGATGGTGTCACACAACTTTGCACATCCCTGCTTTGGTGCTAATATAATACTGTTTACAGTTATAATAAAAAAAAGATGCCTGATATATCTCATTCAAGATTGATGTGATGATATTAGCAGGGGTGTTTTTTTGACAATAAAAAACATCTCTTCCTGTAATTCATTTCATATTACCCTTCATGCTTAAAAAAATAAAAACAACTGAAAAGTAGGGCTAGCGAAATGTGCCAGTGTTGTATTCTTGAGTTACTGAGTTAAGAGTGAGATAAGCTGAAGACCTGAAAGTGAGCTGCACTATATTACAGTACCTGATCACGACTTTTGTCTCCTACCAACACCACCAGAGTCCGATGGCCCTGGGCTGCTCCATTTTCAATTAGGACACGAATTCGGTTGTCGATCTTTCGCTTCACCATTTTAACAAATGAATAATATTACAGGCTGAAAAGTACAGGTATCTGCAAAGAAAAAATAGGTACAAATTATAACAGTACAGTACTGGTACAAGACAGTACTGAATACAAATACTGCACTGTATCATAAAGACTATGATTCAAATGAATACTCAAGACCACTTTCCCAACATACAGCATTATCAAAACATGTTGCTGTTGCATTACCTTGATCATAAAACTAGTAAGCAGTTTTTCCTAACCCCAGAAACATACCGTACTCTATGTAGTCCCTACATATCATGATGAGCTACTGGAAACTGCTTTTCTTTGTACAGTAATGGTATACGTAGTGTATATGTCAATTCCTTTACCAAGGATCTAAGTTTTAATAAGGTTCATTGGCAACAAGAAAAAGGGAAGGGTAGGTTGCACAATAAAGCTTCACTCATGGCTTTTGTTTGTGCACATCACAGAATAATGTGATTACCCAATAAACTTACGTAACTCTCACTAAATCATAACCTTATTAACAAGGTAATATGGTACTTATAAGAATGTTGTGGAACATTACACATTCGCCAGTTTTAACACTGGTATATTGTTAGTTATTACCTACATGAATTACGGCACGATGAAATTGGCCAAATCTTTGGGAAAAAAAAAAGTATAGAAATCTAACCAGCGATAAGAGGAATTGGCAAAACGATCAAGAAATCACATCTGATATACTTAACAGGAAAATAATGCATTATCTTTTCTAATATCTCAATATGACTCTTCTCCTTCTTGCAGATGTAAAAGGCCACGCTGGAAAAGAAAGCCCTGAGTGAGCCCTATCAGTCATTGGTAGGATATTTGATTCGCGTTCCTCAAGAATTCACTTGTATGCTTCAATCTCCTCAAGGATACTAGGCATCAACAAAACGTCCAACGGTACAAGTATTTTCACAAATTCCTTCGCCTCACACGTGTAGCAGTAAAGCGTTGTGTACGTTCGTGAATAGCTTCGGTTCCATATTCCTTTTAAGGAAATAATGTTATTAGTTTTTATAGATTCCTCGTAGCTGCTGACAAATTTAACAACAAATAAATAAGTCAATTCACAGATATGTCTTACTGATGCGTCTAATATAATATTACATTTCTTAAATTATAGAAATAAGAGTAAATTGATATTAAAAGAACGTTACTGATGGTGAGTCGTGACTGCTTTGTATGTAAACAAGTGGTCTGACTGTGTGAAGTTTGCTGGCCGACAGCCAAACCATCCAGAAGAAGAAGAAGATTCACTAATTGGTCTTTACGATATTCTGAGTATAGAAGTTCCTTTGGTCACCAGGAATCTCTCTATCGACTGCTGCTTCATTTTCACTGATCTGTAAGTAACTGAGATTTCGTCTGACCAGACGCAGCATGTGAAAGGCCCTTTGCCCAGCGATGTTGGTCGAACCAGTATCTTGCTGTACCGTCTATCTTTAGTCAGACGCCGTGATCCCTTAAGGGGTGTCTGTTTGTCTTTGAAGTAAACATACCCTTTATTTGAGGCAGTCGAAGGACCATACGAGTTCATGTTCCTTCAGTTTGTTATCAGTATTACCTTTTCCTGCTGAAAAATTTCTCTTAGTTTTTATCATCACTTTCCTTAACCATGGTTGTTTGTTTATGGCGTAAATTCGTAATGGAAGACTCTTACTCAGCATACTGAAAGGTGCATTTCATATTCCAGTTTCATGCAAGGTTAGGTTGGGTTAGGTTCGAATAAATTATTAGGTACAGTTTAGCTAGATGAGTGAATGGAAGTGTGACCCATTGAACTGGGCAAACTTTGGCTATTTGGATGCTGCTACTCCTCACCCCACCCTTGGGTGGGAAAGGAGGTCTTGATGATGATGTTATGTGTATGGACGGAGAGTGCCATAGAACTGGCTGGAAGTATGAACAAAACTGGCAGAAGAGGTATATACAGTATAAAGATTTTTTTTTTTTTTTTTTTCAGGTTCATAGTTATAAGGATGGTGTTTTTTCATTTTTTCAGATTCATAGTTAGAAGGATGGTGATTGTCATAGGACTGGAAGGGAGTGCAAACAAAATTGGTATAGGAATAGTGCAAGATGGCAAAGTGTTATGTAACCCTCGCCGCACTTACATCACACCACCAGGACAAGGCTTTGTCCCACATGACACAGCCAAGCACCATCAGGTTAGTGTAGATTAAAATTGTCTGGTAGTAGGAAAATTATTCAGTAGTTAAAAAGTATGTCAGTGTAATGAAGGGATTAATCTGGTAATGTCTTTTTCAGTTTGTTTGTGCTGCTTCTGGAAAATTATATTCAGCTTTGGAGAAACCCTGAGTAATGTAGGATGTAATGAAAGCTATATCTAACCCCTCCAGTTTGAAAAGCCCATCTTAAGGTGAATAACTCATCTGCCAATAGAAACATTAAAATAAAATAAATGTCATCAGACCCCTCCAGTTTGAAAAGCTCATCTTAAGGTGAATAAATCATCTGCCAATAGAAACATTAGAATAAAATACATGTCATCAGATTGAAGGGGTTAAGCTAATCTGCAGTATTCTTCAAATTATTATTTAGGAATTCTTAACTGAATAATCTCATCAGATCTGGAGTGTATTGTGAAATTTAGCTATCTTGTGCAGTTACAGTGTTGCCAACCCTTTAGTTGTTGTTACTTAACCCTGGTCTGTCTGGCTGGGCAGACTCTTCAACCACAGGTAAGGAACTGCTTCTGTGGGATTTTCCAACAAGTGCGTTATGGCACATACAGTGTAGGGGTCCATGCCCCCCTTTTGGTTTACAGCACCACACCAGCATTAGACTAGCAATGTAAATGGCAGCTTCTGTAAACTAGGTAGTGTCTGTATTGTTAAGTACTGTACATGATGCTAAAAAAAAAAAAATGTTTCTGATGGAACATGCTATTTACTGTAATCTGTTATAACAGGCACATGTGTTGGAAGTCTTGCACAAAGCTTTCGCAGAGGCAGATGTCAAACCGCAACAAATAGATGCAGTGGCCTACACCAAAGGTCCAGGAATGGCAGCTCCACTCATCAGTGTAGCAGTAGTAGCCAGAACAATTGCTCAACTGTGGGACAAACCTATTGTAGCAGTCAACCACTGTATTGGACACATAGAAATGGGCAGGCTTGTCACAGGTGCTGATAATCCAACTGTTCTTTATGTCAGTGGAGGAAACACACAGATAATAGCCTACCTTGAAAGAAAATACAGAATATTTGGTGAAACTATTGATATTGCTGTAGGTAACTGTTTAGATAGATTTGCAAGAATCCTGATGCTCTCAAATGACCCCAGTCCAGGCTATAACATTGAACAAATGGCCAAAAAAGGTAGAAAATACTTGACTCTCCCTTACTGTGTAAAGGGGATGGATGTGTCCTTCTCAGGCATCCTGTCATTTTTAGAGGAACGTGCAGAAAAACTGCTTAAAACTGGCCAGTACACTAAGGCAGATCTTTGTTTTTCACTTCAGGAGACTGTCTTTGCCATGCTAGTGGAAACTACTGAAAGAGCAATGGCACACTGTGGATCTCAAGAAGTCTTAATCTGTGGTGGTGTTGGGTGTAACATAAGGTTACAGAAAATGATGGGAAAGATGTGTGAGGAGCGAGGTGCCAAATTGTATGCTACTGATGAGAGCTTTTGCATAGACAATGGTGCCATGATTGCACAGGCTGGGTACCTTATGTTCAAGACTGGTACCACTACACCTTTAGCTGATACTTGGGTTACTCAAAGGTACAGAACGGACGATGTACCTGTCACCTGGAGAGACTAACTTTCCATGGTGACTCATTTGCTCTACTGTACATACTTTGTAGTACCGTATATTCCAGCTTCTATCATGTAGGGTAATTTTATTGTGGTCAAGAAAAGTGTAAGAAATCCAAATAGCTATTGGAAAGTCATTCCGATCAACATTTTGCCAGGAATAATATAACTTCATTATTATTTTGGTGAATGTCAGGCAATTTTATACCATTCTTAGAAACTCACTGCAGTCAAAGGGTTAATACATCCCATGGTTCAGAGGGAAAAAGTGCAAATTCATTGTGGCCAGACATTAGAAATTAATGCAGCTGGTGGTAGGTGGGGCTCACCATCCACTCACTCGATGTAGTGCTGCTTTGGGTGTCTACCCTTTCCTCTCCTCCATCCTACTTTCCTTCCATCCTCTTCTGTCTTTCCTCATTCTTCTGCCGATGGGTGACTTTTCACTCCCTCTTCTGTCATTCTTTCCTCGTCTTTCTCCTGGTAGGTGACTGTACACCAGGAAACTATTTACTATGCTGGATGGTAACCATATAACCAAATTTTGGCACCAGGTAGTTTAGTGGGTAATTACAGCACTTCAGTCAGATTGAGCCAATGAAGGTTTATGTGCAAGGGATGGTTGAGGTTTATTGCTCACGTATGGCCACTCAGGGATGAGTGAGGCTGGTCACTTTCATCTTAAATGTCAGGACCAGCTTGCCTAGCCCCGGGTTCCTATGCTCCTTATGGGGCAACGTAGGATTGGATGATAAACGGATGGATGGATATTTGTTGCCATACCACATGACAATAAAAATTTTAATCAGTTACACGGGGGATGATAATTGGGTACAGAGGGTGAGAGGTGTTAATGTTGGGGGAGGGGTTGGGAGGGGTAGACCGAGAAAGACATGGGACGAGGTCATTAAGTGTGACTTAAGGGTTAAGGGACTGAACAGGGAGGCTGCCAGGGATCGAGCAGCGTGGAGAGCCGCCATTAGGTGACCAAGGCCGACGCATGCAAGCATGTTGGAGCCTTCAAAAATGAAATGAAACGAAACGAACATGGCAAAAGAAATGGTAGTGAAGATTACATAGCAAGAGATATTCTTAACAGTGATATTCATTTTATGCTTTCCCATCAAATCTGCAGTTGAAATCTGGCTGACCTATAGAGTCAATTTTCACGTGGTATACTGTGCTGCTCTTCTCATCCAGCCCATCCCACCCAGTCTGATTTGATGTGATTTATAAAGTGACTGCAGCAGCTGCCAGCCAGCCAACATTGCTAACCATCACAGAGTATACTCCATGTCTTAACAAGACACCCACTACCATCCTACATACTTACACTGCAAATTCCAACCAGGTCCTGTAAACATGAGCTGACACATCACAGAACCATTGGATCCACAGGGCAGATTTAATGGTACACTTTTTCATAGCCTTGAGTTGATGTGAACCTGGAGGGACCTGAAAGATCTGAATTTATATACTATTTTCAACAATAAACTGATTTTTGTTGCAAATCTTCAGGCATGAGCCTGAAGTGATCTGAAACACCTTAAGTTGACTGAAAATAGACCTGAGTTGACCTGCTTTTGTTATATTGTTATGCAGTATATACTGATTTTTTTTTTTTAGCCCCTCCTGTGAATGGGGAAACTGTGTTCCTGGAAGTAAATATTCCAGCTGGTAATAAACTGCAATACTTCTTAAGTTTCAATACTATAAAGAGTGGCTAGGGGTCTGGAAATTGACGAATTGAAGGTAATGTTATTGACCAGTGCATTGGTTGTGGTCAAGCTCATTTTGTATGTGTAATAAATGTTAAATGAGTTTGTTTTTATTATTTCCAATTTCCAGACTTTTTAAGCACCCTGTATATTGTTTGGGTGTAAATTAAATCAGCATTTTTAAACTTTGTCCTTTTTTTTAATACTTCAATATGATTAAATTTTTCTGTATTCTGGCTAATGATAAACTGTTTCATTCAGCACTGGATACATCATGGAGTGAATGGGTTAGAAATGTCAGCTGTAATGTCATCTGTATAGATATCTTTGCCTTTACTTTTACCTAACAACTTTAGTTAGTTTAGAGCCATTTAGAGCCTCTCTGAATCTCTTACAAGCAATTCTTAATTCTTTCTTGTTGCTGTTCCATTAGTAGTGATGTACAACAGAATGGAGTATGTACATAGTTTGAATCTGGGTTGGTTCAGTTAATCATACATACTTACATCATCTAATCCTGTGTTGCCCCTTGAGGAGTGTAGAAGCCCAGGGCTAGGCAAGTTTGTCCTGACATTTAAGATGAGAGTGACTAACCTCACTCATCCCTGAGTGGCATTACGTGAGCAATAAACCCCAACCAACCCTTGGATGTAAACCTTCACTAGCTCAATCTGATTGGAGTGCCTTAATTACCCACTAAACCACCTGGTGCCATAATTTGGTTATATGGTTACCACCCAGAGTAGTAAATGGTTTCCTGGCATACAGGAAACCATTTGGCTTGTCACTCTTGTAGAGTCACCTATAGACAGAAGAGGAAAGAAAGAAGGAAAGACGGAAGAGAAAGGAAGGAAGAGAGGAAAGGGCAGCCACCCAAGAGCAGCACTATATTCAGTGAGTGGTTAGTGAGTGTCTGCACCTACCACAAGGTTCAGCTAATAATGAGCTTTTTGCCAATAATTGGCAAAGTAATGAACTAGCTGAACCTTTGAAAGAGGCTCGACTTGAAAAAATCTCCAAGTTAATTTTCTGTATAAATTTCAGATGTTTATTTTCCAGATTTCAGTTATTGCACTGTGGCAATAAATTGTGAGTGAGAGGAGAGCTTACAATTCTGTAGTTAAATGGTTAGTGTAATATTTTTAATCCCTTAAAATACTATGTATGGGAAGTTAGCCTTTATCACTTGAAGAATGGCAGGTACCAGCGAGGATCAAGTATATCTCTCACCCAAATATCAACCAATATAGGTATGCTTGGTTTGGATCAAGGCAGATCCCTTAGACACACTGAAGGTTAATAATTAGTACCTTCTTCATGTACGAAGGGCTATTCATAAATTGGTCCTACACCAAAACAATGATTTATGTGTGACAAATACAGATGTGTACTGCCAAAAAGGGCTGTGTGAAGGCTAAAGAGATGAGAATATATACACTATTTTTTATTTAAACCACTAGGAAATGGAACAACACATAATCACTCAGTGATTGAGAGGCTGAAATAACTTAATGATACTTCTTCACAGCAGTCTGGGAAGGACTCTGGGTAATGAAGTCTACACATATTTCCTGAATAAAACTCTAATTGGCAGAATATATGAATGGCATATAACAGAAGAATCCTTTCATGCTAAAGACCGTATTTTCATCAGCTAAAGAAGCTTTCTTGCACCCCTTCCTTAGCGAATGATTTAGCACATACTGTATTATTCTCATGTGTTAGTTACATCTATTTTATACAAACATAGACACCATAAATGACATACAAGAATATATATAAATGTACCATATTCAGAAATATACTGGTAAGGAAAAGCTGCTGTACAAAGCCTCCATAACTAATGAGAATCTAAGGCTAAGCCTCTAAACACTGATGAGACAAGTTTTATCCAACAAAACGCAAACTTTTGCAAGTGCTATCTCAATATCTAGGTTGGGAATGGGCCATGCCAATTATATCCTACTGTACAAGGTTAGTTGATTGATAAGGCCACAGCTATCCTAGACATGGGGCAAATAATGATACACTCGGATCCAATGCCAATACTTTTCAACAACACGATAAAATACAACCGATATATAAACTTTTGGTAGAACTACACACGTGGATTAAGATAGCTGCATGTACCGGACTGATGTAATGCATGGAATTATATTTGTACCAGAATATATATTTTGCTTGGCAGAGTGAAGCAAAATTACAAGCCAAATCCTTGCTAATAGGTGAACCTTAATCACAGTGTAGTCAATATGTGGTATGCTAACAAATAAGGTCTTAGTACTAAACATTTCTTGTTGAAAATGTTACTATTCCCATTTCTGCAGACTGCACTGGTACCACTTTCATTATTTCTTGCAATATACATAATGAATTCATACTGAACCAAGCCCATTACCTTTGCAATTACAATATTCTTTTGTCTCCTTTTTCTAATACCTGATCTTTATCTTATCATACACATTTGCCTATTAAACAATTATCCACCATCCTCACACTGATTAGTTGCCTTCACCCTTGCTAAACTACCAGCTTCTACTTCACTCACTCATCCATGTTTGTTCTGAACTGAAAATGTATATAATCAGTGCAAAATCATATTCATCTTTCCCACTGTTGCTGCTTCTCAGTTCAATAATCATTACCTCCACTCAACATAACTCTCACTGCTTTCATACATCTTTCTTCTGTTCACACTACCTTACTCATTTCATCTTCCTCCTCCTCCACCCATCTCACTCCATCTGCTTTGCCAGCAGCCACTCTCTCTTACTTCTCCTCACACCACTCATTCTCCTTGCGCACTTGTTCCTCCTCAGAAGGTGTGAAATCGTTCTTGATGTTGAAGGTTTTTCGGATCTCATCTGGAGTCTTGCCTTTGATCATGTTGGCCACTGTCTTGCAAGTAACATCCAACAGACCCTTGATATCGAGATAGTTAGCTGCCAGGATAAGCTCAAACAGTGTTCCCTGGTCAACCTGCAAAGAAAAGTGAAACGGGTATTGACAGAAGTACCACTGCACCCCAACAGTCTTTTTACTTATTTTTTACTAGCTACTATCAATCTCTAGTCAATTCCAGTGCAGTTTTACTTAGTCAATAGGGTACCTATCATGACTGAACCATCTCCATTAACCCCTTAGGAGTGATAACATGTTCAATAATTAATTCTGGCTATCTCCTCACAATTATAATGCAGTTGAGGTTAAACCACCGCCATCAAAAGAATTACCAGTAAGTTTTATGTATACCAGTATAATATAGTGGTAGGTGGTGGCGACCATCATCCACTCACTTGATGTACTGCTGCCTACTTCTTCCTTAGCCTTTATCATTCTCTTTCTGAGCTTGCCCTCCTCTCTTCCTATTTCTCCCA